>NEWO01000079.1:1046083-1074294 GCA_003013225.1 Phalaenopsis aphrodite
ATTTATTCCAAATAAAACTTCATAACTATAAAAATAATTTTGATCATATTTAAATTAAATTCTTAACTCAAATTTTTTTGGATTATTATATGCTAACAATAAAAAATTGATGTCACGAAGAAATTAAGAAGTGTTGAATGATATTGGATTCTAATTTATTCGCGGACACACATCACTGTGGAAAAAATCATGGACAAAAGAGAGAAATGAAGAGTGATATAGAAAAAAAAATGAAGGAATGAAATCTCTCTTTGAGAATTTTATCAGTGGGAAATTGACTAGTTAATTTACCTTGGGAGCTGTACTATAGAAATTCATATTATGTCTCCATATACTTACGGAAATCACCTTTAATTATGAGTGGAACTAATCCTTTGGGTCTTTTTATAATGTTACACTAGAATTATAAAAACCCTTTTGTGATGAATCAACGTTACAACTTATTATCATTGCTAAATAACATCCTACATTATGATTTATAATGTTTGGATAGGTAATTGCTTACATTACTGTTTTGGCTAGATACTACTTGTGTGGCATATTTGTATAGTTGATTTGTTCAACCTTTTTGGACAAGTTGATAGAGCCAGCTTAACTTGCTGATCAGAGGACTCAGGTTTTGAACTTATTATCATCAAGGATTGAATTCAGTTTGAGATTCGCCTTAGAAATTTCATCACCGAGGATGGAATTTGATCTTAAGCCCGTCTAACCAAGCTGCTCGGACTAAGATGTTGCTTCAAGTTGTCAGGGCGAACTATGTAAACTATCTTGGTTGAGTTGCTATGTTGTACTGGTCTTAAAACTAAATTCCNTGAGTTGCTATGTTGTACTGGTCTTAAAACTAAATTCCGTTAAAAAATTTTCTATTGTACAAATCCATAAATCTCAATGTCCATTTTTTTAAAATGCTTGATCTTTCCTTGTTCATCTCACCGTAAAAGCTCCTATATTTTCTCTTAGCAACTTATAACAAGGAACTTTTGAAGTAATGGTAAACAGACTAGCTAGGAAATGAAGATGAATATAACAATGCACAAATATAATATGCAAATCATCTAAAATCGAACCGAGCCATGCCGTTGGTAGATTGAGCCATTGAACACGCTGATATTGTTGGCAGATATTACTAATCTAATTGGTGGAAGTTAGCTAATTAGCAACTCAATTTGATTTAAATTTAGCTCACCCGAAGATCTCGATTTAAGATTAATTTACTCAAGATTGACGAGGAAAAGCAACAACAACAACAACAACAACAACAAAGCCTTAATCCCACTACGCGGGGTCGGCTACATGAATCATTTTTCTCTATTACTTCATATTTAGTGTTATATTTTCATTTAATTCTAGTAAATTAAGATCATTTTTAATACAATAAGCCCAAGTCTTCCTAGGTCTACCTCTACCTTTCTTAACACAAGTCGAATCTAAAACATCTACTCTCCTAATTGGATCATCAGATGGTCAACGTTTAATGTGACCAAACCATCTAAGACAACTTTCTCTAATTTTGTCTGTTACAGGAGCTACACCAACCCTATCACGAATAAATTCATTCCACATTTTATCTCTAAGTGTAAAGCCACTCATCCACCTAATCATTCTCATCTCGGCAACACTAAACTTATTATTATACTTCTCTTTTAAAGGCCAACATTCAACGCCATAGAGCATTGCAGGTCACATTACACTTAAAGCAACATAAATTTTTTTTTTTCACTTTTTAAAGCAAAATAAGGAGAGTTGAAACGCGACAAGTTGTCATTGGCGAATCAATAGCGTACAAGCAGGATCTAAGGGCAAAGTTTGCCGTCGCCATTGCAAGAACATCCCGCTGTGACACAGCCCACCCACTCCGCCCCCAGAGTCTCAGCCGTTGTTTTGCTTTTCGGTTCCCAGCACTATAAGCACGAACTTTGGTGGTGAATTTTGGCAAAGATATCAGTTCATGTACAATATCCTGGAGATACATAGAAATGCGAGGCAAAACACTGCTGTGTGATGGCAATCACGTCTAATAGAGCCAAGAATAACTATAATTTATTGATCTAACAGTTTAGAAGGATACTTAACGTACTTTAGCAAAGAAAATGGTAATATACACAATTATGTAAGGCATTAAGTTTTTTTTTTGTTCTTTTTTTCTTTAAAAGCATAGAAAATAATAATAATAATAATAATAATAATAATAATACGGTTGATGTGTGCCAACAAATTTATGACTGTAAAGTGATTATTTAGTGTTCTATTTTTACATGGAAATCTAGCAAACATACGCAATTGAAATGATAGATAGAGACATCATGGGGTTTAACTTAGTTAGAACGATCCAATATAAGTTGAGGAGTACACTTACAAGCTCTTATCCCATAGGCGCGAAAAATGTTGCATAATTCCTCGAGCTATAATGATTGTACGCAAAATGATCTATTGCACAATGATCATAAGTGGTTGTAGTTGGATGTAGTTGTTGTGGTTTCGGTACCCCGTCTTCAAAGTGCGTCGTTGCATGGTGTTCAAATGATACACTGTTCCGTACGGTGCCTCGTTAGGCTGCGGCGTTGATTTTTACTCTGCACGGCACAAATTTATTTTTTAACTTAAAATACACATAAATGTATAAATTCATGACCAAAGTATATTAAATGTAAATATTTTAGTGTTGGTATAGATATGTAAATAGAAAAGAATTATGTGGCCTCTATATAAATTTACTTCTGTTGACGTTCATTTATTGGCATTGCATAATTGAGAGTTATAAATATGTCTTGTGGCCTTTTCAATGCTGTCTGGTGTTATTGCTTTCGTTTTCATGGTTGTATTTTTTGACGTGCATAGTTGTGGACTTGTCGGCGGAGGAATCAGGAATGAATGCTTGATTATTATGTGTGGTGTGGAGAATAATTTAAATACGGAAATGAAAAAAATAAAATCCATATAATATGAAGTAATTTTAAAAGCACTTTTTTTTTTCAAAGGACTGCTTGATTGTAAATATTAAAAATAAAAAATGAGAAACTGCAAAAAAATAATTTTTTTTATATTTGGTTTAAAATAAATTAAATAAATTGCTTGAATGGGAAACTTAGAAAATCCTGAGTTTTTTTTTTATAAATTTAAAATTCATTCAAATTAATATGAGTTTTAAATACACAAAACATAACTTCTTTCTCATTATTAATGCTCTTTGACACTGATGTGTATCTTAAGTAAAATGTTACTATCTTCTCATGGCCACCATCAAACTGAAATATATGGGGGGTTTTTGAGCTTACTATGTTATTCGAGCACTAAAAATATTCAATTTTGGCATGCTTGATAGAAGGCAACCTTGTAATGCCGAGTAAGGTCCTACAAATGTCATTTATATAATACATGAATTTGAACATGACAGTTAGCCTAGACGAAGAATGATTATCAAGTCTGAGGCCTAGAAAAGGAGCTACAATTGATGGGCGTGCTGGGCTTAGATTCTTCTGAGAGAAAAAACTAATACAAAACTAAAAATAATTAGGCTATAGATGACCGTAAGTGAAACTGAGTGTCACCAACAGATAGTTGATACACTCAAATAACACCTCATAATTTTGAATCTCAAAACTCTCTTTTAAATATTTTTTTTGAATAGGTAAATTTGGAAAGAGAGTTTTGAGATTCATAATTAGGAGGTGTTATTTGAAAGAGAGATTCATAATACACAATATACCGAGTGAGGTATTTTGAAAGAGAGATTCATACCATTTTCCACCTAAATTAAAGGGATATTTGCAAATATATCACACAATTCTTTTATATTTACATATCTACACCTGAAGTTTGATTTTAATATTCATAATACAGAATTTTTTGTGTCAACTATCACTATTATTAACTTTAAAAAGTGAAATATACCTTTCAAAACATGGTTAAAGTTAGATAAATGTAAAAATTAAAGTTTAGGCGTTAGATATGTAGATGATAAATACACAAGAATTGTATGGTATGTGTGAAAGTCTTCTTAAATTAAAACACTCATGTGAAGTGAAAGTTAATCTCTTGATCAATAAAGTTTTCTTAGACATATTGGTGTCTTAATGATACCAAAAATTGATAATTTTCGACTTGTTGAATTCATCTTACTAATTTTTTTTTTTCTATAAGAATTTGCTGAAAATAAAATTCAAATAGTCCTAGAGCTGTTTTCAAAATTTATAATTTGAATATCTGAGGTGCTTTAAGATCTATAAATTGAGTCAAATTATAGTGTACATAAAATAAATTTTATAGTGACATATCACTTATAATGAGAATCCAATCTAATGGAAGGACTCCCTACAACAATTTTAAAGTTAACCATAATCATATTTTTTTAATTATATAAAAAAATTCATTATTAATAATATTAAAAATGTGAGATTAATTGAATAAAAGTATCTTTTAATCATATATAAATTTTAAAAATTAAAAATAAATTCTAGAGAGTAATTATTAATGATGTGAATAAAATCATTTTGTAAATAAAATTTGTAATTTAATCATATTTTATAAAATTATGATTAAATTTTCATTATAATTTATATATGTAATGGCATCTCAATCAAATATAAGATTCTGTTTGAAACACATATAAAGGAATCGAGCCAAACAGAGCTTGATCAAACTTGAGTTTATTTGCCCAAATCTTGTTCAAGGGCGAGCTTAAGTCGTGTTGCTTGATTTCAGTGTCATGGCAATGTTCAAGTATAATTTTCATTTTAAATTATAGGTGCTTGAGCATCTTTTGAGCTTATTACATTAGCCAATAAGATCATGAGAGCATATTAACAATCAACACTATCACATAGCTTATTAGTTAACTAAATAAGTATTAATTTTAAAAATTATAATCAAGGCATAAATGAGCATATTATTAAATATTAATTAAATTTCTGAATAATTAATTTTATTCGTAAGCTTTAAATGATATTGCTCATGACAATATATAAATGAAGTAACAAAATATTCAATCTTATTTATTATTCAATTAAATATTCAAGTCACGATTTAACTTATCAAGTACATTGACTTGTTTAAACCCTAATTAAACTATCATACTAGGTTGAGAGTGACTCATACCACCTTAGAGAGTGATAAATTTGCCTTTAAATTGGCATAGCTATTAGACTTATTCTTTTTTGAGAAAGTAGAGTCTTTTGGGCAATATGCATAATTCGAACCCACAATCTCACTATAAGAAATTAACCCTCAATCTTGGTTAAGTGTGCATGACTATTGAACATATTGGACTAATCTCAATCATTTGTATTGATTCAACTAACTGAATCTCTCTAATAAATCTACTGTTTCCGTCAACATATCCACCATACACATGATAATACTCATAATGATTTCATATTCAAGTAAAATAAAAGGCTAAAATTTTAAGAGTAATATTCACCTTAATTATAATGTGTAAAAATTTGCAAAATATCAATCAAGCCCTGATTGAACCACCTGAACTTGAATAAAAACATAACTAGCTAGTTTCGACCACCCAATTCACTACAGAATAATTCATCACTTCTGATCCAATTTAGTTGTGTAACTACACAGAAATTTAAATCCAAATATGTTTTTTTACTAAAATTTGGCGAGAATAAATTTTATAGTTATATATCTATTACAATATGAATATTATTTAAAAAAGGTCAATCAAATAATATAATATATTTATTTTAAAATAAATTTAAAATTATCATTACTAAATATTGATCACATATTCACTTAAAAAAAAAAACTAATAATAAAATAAATATAATTAAATAAGACCACCCGTCCAGCCCTTTTATCTATTCGCCTTTTTATCCATTCATCGATTTCAGGAACTAAGGACAATGGACGGATGTATATTCGACTATACTTTATTGATTAATAGTGAAGTTTTTGTTTTTGGCCATCGCATACTATACTTTATAAGCTTATGGTTCAATATTTAAGAAAGAAAATTAATCAAGAGCCCACTTGCTAGTAAGAAAAGATCGTTTATAGCCAATTGAATGAAAGAGATTATATTCTTTCACGATCACGAGCTCAAAACACAAAATATTTTATCCAAACAAAAAGACATAAAATTTTACTCTATACTCACAATTAATTACATCCATACCACACAAGTCTTCTAAACTTTAATTCAATGTTTTTATATATCTATTATCCTATTTATGCATGAAAAAGGCCTATTTCAGTTCTTAAAAGTTAAAATAGCTGTATTTTTTTTATGAGAAATAAAAAACTTTGAACGGTATAAATATAAAAATCAAATTTTAGGTGGTAGAAATAAAAAATACATAAGGATTGGGAAGTTATGCATGTAAATGCCCAAAAAAAAACCTCTGCCAAGTGAATTACCAGGATTGACAGGGTCCTCTCTCTCTCCTTTCTCTTGCAGATTGGCTTCGGAGAGGACAAAGAAGCAAAGCTCGCCCGTGACCACTGCATGTGACGAGAAGAGGAGAAGTTTAGCCTCACGGCTCCCACAAGCCCCCACTCACGTGTCGACTTCCTTCTCATTTCTTCTCTCTTCCTTCAATTTCTGCTAATTCAATACATATTTATATTAAATTAACCTGTCTCCTCCCCTTCGTAATTTGGGCTTTCGATTCCGTAGATTTGTTGATTCTGCTTTACTATCATGCTATTGAAAAAGACACAACAAGCTCAGGCTGCTTGTGAGCTTGGGCAGTTAAAGTCGAATTCTCCGCCACAATGAATCAAATGCTAATCTAAACTTAGCAGAAGGACCTACAAAGAAGGAGAGATGAATATATTTGTACTAATTAAATTGCTATATTATTTTTTACTTACAAAATATAGCAGCCAAGCTAGCTAAGTTGCTTTGGATGACTAGCTAACCATATAATAGGAGCTTAAATAATTGAAATATGGGCATTGCAAATTTTCATTTACTATAATAGAAGAATAGTGAATGCATAAAAACCCACCTGGCAAGACAACACAGCATTAATTAGAAGCATTCTACACAAAGAAAGTTCATAGGTCGAATGAGAAGATTAACTCTATTTTATAAATAGTTATTATATGAAAATTACATAGTTAAAGTTGAAAATATTGATATCGAATAATTAGTCTTAGTATAACACAATATAGGTAAAAAATGCACATGAAAATTGCATTTATATATATGTGTGTGCGTCTATATATTTAGCATTGTGTTTTAGGCACGAGCGGCTGGCCCTGTAGTCTTTGATTCTAGTATGAGAAAATAATAATAATTTAAATTAATATTTTATACTGTTCTGATAAATATTTGTGTTAAAAGTTTCTAAAGAGTATAAGTCAGGCAAAGAATGTATGCCCAACCGTTGTCCGTTGGCGTTGGGATAGTGGTAACAAAGAATTCCAACTAAAAAACCAGAAGGAATGAAAAGAGTATGAGCAAAATCAATGACAACTATAAACCGCTGAAAAAGATTTCATCAGCAATAAAAAGATAAACGGCTATGCGAAAAAGATTTCATCATGTGAACCACATCTTTTAGATTGTCTTGTTTAGCACTGCTGACATGAGAATTCTGATGCATCAAATGTATATTTTTATTTTAAAACATATATTTAAAATTAGTAAGCTATATTATTAATAAAAGTCACTTCATAATTTTTTGACCTCAAAATTTTGACACTTGCTTAGTCATTTCAATTATATCTGATTATTATGAATCTAACTGAAAAATATATAAAATATGTGCCCAATAAATATTAAGCTGCTAAAGTGCTTTCAAATGATCCAATATATATATAATGTACTAAAATATTCGAATGTCAGGCCGCAATGCTGTGGTTCCCTCCCTCCCAGTCCCACAGCGACGAGAGCTATTTAAACTGTTAACAATTCCCTCCTCTCCTAACAACTCATCATCTTCCCCTTCCTCACTTCCTTTCTCTATAAAATGCTGCTCAATGCAACAAACGCCATTAAACCAAATATCGCCAAAAGACAGAAAGACATGGCTGGATTCAGCCTGAAAGGCGTTTTGTCAATCCTGCTACTCATTCTTCTCATGCTCTGCCATAGCTTTGAAGTCTGCGAAGCAAGAAGAGGCAAGCATTGGAGGCAGAAGAGGCTTCCAGCTTCTTCTTTAACAAAAAAGAAAGGAAAGGGGCAAGGTGGCGGCGGCAGCGGCCACAACAATCACCACGGTGGCGGCAGAGGTAAGACTAATCCGGCTCCCATGCCAAGCCCGAGCCCAAGCCACAATTCAATATACGACGTGCTTGATTTTGGGGCTAAAGGGGATGGGGTGACTGATGACACTAAGGTGGACAACATTTATCTCTTTGGCATTCTTCAATGATTTTCCTTTTTCGTTACAGAGGGACCATATCTTCCTGAATTTGTTTGCGCAATCTTTTTAATTTTAAATTAGTTTTTTTTTTTTTTTAATTCCGTTGGCTTTGTTTGTTTTGTCTGCGGAGATTGAAAATTTTGTTTGCATGCACGTGAAATTAAAATAATTATTAACCAATTAAACGGTTCCAAGCGAAATATTATTGAGGATGGCAGTACTCATATTATTGGAAAGAAAATTAATGTTTAGAAACACATTATGCGTACTTTTAACTACTTAGTTCTCTAGTTCGCATTTGAAGCTTCCAAAAAAGCAAAAAAAAAGAAGAAAATATTACGACCGAATAAGTGGGCATGACGGTGTTGTGGATCGTACCATCTCACATGTTACAATTCACAATCTCCGAACATCCACACAACGTTCATAATGTTTTGTTCTAAAGAATAAATTAAAAAAAAAAAACTAGATGATTTTTATATCAAAATTACAACTTTTTTTTCACAAAAACAGTAAAAAACTAATCAAGAGTAGTAAAATGTCTACACTTTTCTAGTTCTAAACACAACCCACGTCAAACCAGAGGACTTATCCTCTTCAATTAAAGAACCCGAATTGAAATGTCGGATGCGCTTTTGAGCATTAGCATTATCATAATCGTCAGACCCTACTTTTATCGGGTAACTTCTCATGAATACAAACACTAATCGCTTATCTCAACAGGGATTACTTTTAGTTTCAATTTTTTAGTTATTAGAAGTTTCTGTTTCTATTCTTTTACTTTAAATTATTTTATATTAGTGTTATAGTATCACATTTCCGTTCATACCACTCAATTCTGTATTTACATATCTTCCAAGTAAACTTTAATTTTTATATACATGCCACATTATCCATACATGAAAAAGGTGCACTTTACTTTTAAAAAGTTAAAATGATGATATTCTTTGTGATATGAAAAATTTTGATGCTATAAGTGTAATAAAAAAGTAAAGTGTAGGTATTAGACATGTCAAAAAATACATAGAAATTGTGTGGTATGTAGGTTAATGCCTCTAATACGAAACAAATTAGTGGCGAAACCAACAAAAATTTTCAATTATGTTGATAATAGAAAATTGTCACCTCACCCGAGGGCAACTAGAGAAACCAATACCATAAAGCATTAGCAACTATTCTTGCAATTAAATCAGAGCAGAGCTTTGAAGTTTTTAATTCCCTCTTCAGTACATATAAGTTATTAGTTCTTACAAGTAAACAAATATCTCTCTTCCCCGCATCACCATCTTTCAAAAGTGCGTATAGTAGCAGTAGAAGAAATGCGTTGCAGTTTTATTGACTGGAAAATGACAGTGCAGGCATTCGAAGAGGCTTGGACTGCGGCCTGCCAGGTCGAGGCATCAACGGTGAAGATTCCGTCAGATTATACATTCCTTGTCGGCCCGATCTCCTTCTCGGGTCCTTACTGCCAACCTAACATCATATTCCAGGTATAATATTTGAGGCTCAAAGGTAGCTAAATACCCATTCACATATCTAACACCTAAATCTTTATACGTACATTAAACATATTCTTGAAAATGTGTATTTCACTTTAAGTTAAGGTTACTGGTCTTTATATATGCTTTAGAAATTAGAGAGTTATACAAGTAAATGTAAGGACAGAGGACTTTAAAAATGTAAATATATAAAAATTTGTGTTATGTATGTAAATATCCGAAAAAAAAGAAATTGCAGCCTAAAATTCTTGAAAACTATGATGTATTATGGATTGAAAGGCATTTCAAAAACCAGCAATGTAATGAAATACACGTGATCAACTTTCCAGGCAAGGCTATATGACAATTTAGCGAGCCCAGGAAAAAAGGAAAAACCGCAACGGTTAATTGGAATTTTTTATCACGCCCGTTGGACATGTGACTGCCAACTGCTAACTGATTTCTGATGTGGAATGATTTCAAAATCAGTGGCTATAGCAGCTGCCGGCATGTGAGACCGCAGCAGCTGAGTGAAGAATATAGTAGCTGGCAAAGATGTCTTCCAGGAGTTATCAGAGAAACATATATATGCACTAATAGTTAAAGGGTAATTTTTCACGGTGATGATGCGTGAGTTTGAATCCATGTTACTTTTTGGGCTCACCTTTTCCCTGAAAAAAAGAAACATAAATCTTTCCCGATGTAAAAGTAATTATCTACCCATCAATAAAAAATAAAGGGGGTTCAATCTCTTATGTATTTACATATTATTCACTATGGCTATATTTTTTATGTGAGATGAAATTTGGGTTGGTATAAATGTAAAAGGTAAATTTTAGGAGTTAGATATGTAAATGCATAGGAATTGAGAGATATATATGTAAATGCCCAAAAAATAAATAAATAAATAACGGATAATCACACCTGATGTTTGTATCTTTCCTTTGTTGCAGCTGGATGGAACAATCGTTGCACCTACAAATTCAAAAGTTTGGAGCCCTGGACTGCTCTGGTGGATAGAATTCACAAAGCTAAAGGGAATCACAATTCAAGGTCGTGGCACCATAGAGGGCAGGGGCAGTGTCTGGTGGACCCAATCAGAACCCGACAATGAACCTGTAAGCCTCAGGCACCAGATTATTGCATTTTGAGTTGTGATAGATAGTTCGTCTGAATTCCACTCACAAAATTCTTATCAATGACTGCTGTAGATAAATGAGCAACTTGGCATGAAGATGCCCAGCATCAAACCAACAGTAAGCCACAGAAAACAAAACTTTTTTTTTTCTCTTTTTGTATGTTATCTTTTTGTATATAACATGACCTGAATACGATCTTCTTCAGGCATTAAGGTTTTACGGTAGCTACAATGTAACGGTGACGGGCATAACCATCCAAAACAGTCCTCAGTGTCACCTCAAGTTTGACAATTGTGAGGCTGTCCATGTGTTCAATTTGTCTGTCACATCCCCAGGCGACAGCCTCAACACTGATGGAATCCATCTTCAGAACTCAAAAGATGTTGCAATCCACCACTGCAACCTGTCCTGCGGTAATTCCGTAGCCTTTCTGGACAATAATGAAATATCTAAACTTTAAAAGCATTATGCTTTACAGCGCATCTCCCAACCTACAGAATGAAGTTAATATATAGATGTGAGTATATGTGAAAAATACAAACATTGCTTGATGGTATAATTCAGTAGGTTGCCTTGCAACTGTGCACCAGACAAATAAGCATACCATTTAAACTTTATAACTACTAACATATCTTATTGTATACACTGTATGCTCTTGCATAAGAATTGTTCGTTGCATTTTCCTGTTACAGGTGATGATTGCGTATCAATTCAGACAGGATGCAATGGTGTGAAAATACATGATGTAAACTGTGGACCTGGCCATGGGATCAGCATCGGAGGTCTTGGAAGAGACGACACCAAAGCATGCGTATCTAATATTACAGTGCAGGATGTCAACATGTATGGAACCATGACAGGCGTCAGGATCAAGACCTGGCAGGTGAAATGCAGCTTTTACTTACTGAGCACTGACATAACCTGATGACTAAAACCACTTCCAAAAATATTCATTGCAGGGTGGTTCAGGTTCAGTACAAAGCATAAGATTCTCAAATATCAGAGTTTCAGAGGTGCAAACACCTATAGTCATCGATCAGTTCTACTGTGACAGAAGTTCCTGCAAGAATCAGACAACTGCAGTAGCATTATCAAGCATTGCATATGAGAGCATCAAGGGGACATATACTGTAAAGCCCGTGCACCTAGCCTGCAGTGATAACACTCCCTGCTCCGACATCAGCCTGACTGAAATAGAGCTCCAACCCATGCAAGAGCATTATCACATGTACGATCCATTCTGCTGGCAGGCTTTTGGAGAATTGTATACACCAACTGTCCCTCCAATTCCCTGCCTGCAGAACGGAAAGCCAACAAGCAACCGCATCCTCTCCGATCATGATGTCTGTTGAAGTGCATGAGAAACATGGTGTGTATTAGGTGTGGCTGTGAAGCTCCCAACCCCCTTTACATAATGTCCCGGGGAATACAGATACATGGTATTTACAATAAGGACATCTATGCCTATTGGCATGGTGGTACTTAAGAGGTTGAATCATTTGTATGGTTCCAGTATCTCTAATGTGCTGCCCAGAAGGTTGCTTACTGGTGCTTATTGGCAGCTTTGTGGATGTCTTCATGATTAAATATTGGTGGGTTCTGTCAATTTATCAGTTGTACAAAGATATCAGTTTAGTATCACTACTACCTTGTACCATCATATAGAACTATGTTCTTGCGCTTATAGTACTAGCCTTGAATATATTTGGAATTGAGTAGTTACTCAACTCTTCAAGTAACCAAAGATAAGACAAATGTAAAATGTATTGCAAGAGATTCCTGACTTAATGTTTAAAATATGGCAAAAGAGCTAGCAAAATTCAATGATTGACAGGTAACCCTCGTCAGGAATAACTTTTGATACCAGCCACACAAAAGTGCTAAAAGGCTAAGCTTGAGTCTGGTAAGAAAATTTGGAAAATAAACCTGAAATGATTACAAAAAAGTGAACTTTTAACTAAACGAGATTTAAGCAGTAGAAACAGATAGCATCTAACATACGGCTCATTTTATCGAATCTTAGTGTGTTAATTCATCCATAGAAAGTCACCTGACAAAACAAAGCTTAGCAATCATCTCTGTTCCCTCATCAGCTGCTTTGAATATTTTCCTCTAGCATTTCATTACAGCAAAAATGCAAGGGCCACCATGCGGAAATAGCATCCCAAGCTTTCCATCATTCATAACCTTACTATTATTATGTTTTATTCTTATTGATTTCATCACATCCAAGTAATACTACATTAAACGCATTTCAACTAAGTAAATTTTCCAGATGAGCAAGTTCCTATCAGAAATCATCCAACCAGTTCAAAAAGACAACTAAATGGGGGACTTCTACAAATTTAAAATTCAATATAGATCATCAGTGCCGATACATAACCAATAAATATTTAGCCAACACATCTGAGTTAAAAAATCCGAACATCCGTACAGTCCATACATCAAACAAAATTTTATTACTTGTACGATGTGTCTCGTCGAATTGTAATTTGCAAAGCCAACCGTCAAAATAATGATCAATATGGAGGTGACTCAAGTGACTCCCACAGGAGACACCCCATCTTAAAAACAAGTCACAATAGGGTAAGTAATAAACTCGGGTAGGATGTACCAAACTTTGGAATATATGCCAACAAGTTAACTAAATTCAATATGCTTGATACTGAATAATATAATTATAGCATAAGCATGCATAACCATGAAGACAATATTTAAAAAAGGCATTCTTGATGCAAAATAGGCATTTTTTACTGGAATGGGGGCATCAATGGTAGTCATAATAAGAAGTATAAGCAATGATTAATCAATGTCATGCTAATAATATCAATATAATAAATGAATCAATTTGCAAAAAATAAAGCAAAAAAAATCAGTAAATAAGAGCAACCAAAGCTAGCAATGGGAATTAACGCTTAAATGAAGAGGAAACCTCTCTCAATTAATAAATCAGTATTAGCCTAAGAAACATAAAGCTTGCCAGCTGCTCTTAGTGTAAGTAGCAAAGGAAATACTTAAGGATTCTAAATTTATAATAAACATTACTTTTGGGAGAATGACTAGCTATGCTAAGGAAAAGGATGGACTCTATTATTTTGACAATGGTTTTGATGGAAATAGACAATGTCAAATTATATGTTTAAATTCTAATTTGATTTCCAAAGGCTGATATTATACTATGGCATTTTAGATTACGTCATCTTATTTTTCAATATTAAAAATTCTTGTTTCTCAGTTTACTTCAAAATAAAAATTTATCATCCTTCCAATGTGAAGTCTGTTGGTTTGTCAAACATCATTGTGCATCTTTTTCTCCCTAAATTTACAAGCCAACTACACTTTTTACCATGATTCATAGGGATATTGGGATCCTTGTAAACAACATACACAATCTAAAAAATACTTTATTATCTTTACTGATAATCACACGAGATTAAGTTGGTAAATTTAATGAATGAAAATTTTGAGGTGGAAATAGTTTTTAAAAATTTTTACGCCATGGTACACAATTTTAAAAAACTATTCAAATATTATGAAGTGATAATGGTCGCAAATATTTCAAAAATATTTTGAGTCAATTTTTTTTAAAAAAGGTTAATCGAAGCTTTTGTGTCGACATCCCACAATAAAATGATATGATTGAAAGAAAAAACAATGGTTGGAAGTAGCTCGAACATTGCTATTTACAAATCAGGTGTCAAAATATTTTTGGACTGGACCTATTCTTACTGTTACATTTCTCATTACTAGAACAACAAACAAAATTTTGAACATTGAAATATCTTTTGGTGTTTTTCATAAATTTTGCCTATCACTTATTTTCTTCTGATTTACCTTTAAGAATATTTGGGTATATTGTATTTGTTCACAATCATAATTATATTCAAGAAAAACTTGAACCTTAAGTTATATAATATAAGTTTGTTAGTTATGCTCCCACCCAAAAGTGGTATAAATATTTTGATTATATTTCCAAAAAAAATTATTTTCATAGATGTCACTTTTTTTTAATTATAACTCTTTTTTTATCTCATCTTCGAGGGTTGGGGGGGGAGACAAAACAAATATTCGACTACTAATTTTCATGACTTTCACCGAATCAAAGACTCATAAAATAATATTTATCCAACAGTGATTGTTCAACTTGAAATCCAAGCTATATTATATGAGGAGAAAGTGAATCGAGTTTTATAAATATTGAAGACGATGCAAATCTTCCTATAATGTTATCTCATGATGTTCACAATCCAATAAAAACTAATGAAGAGAAAGTAGAAAAAAAAAACTATGAAATTGATACCATTTGAGAATTTCTACTTGCGACAAAGGATAACTCCAATGAAATAGTCTAGGAAACATTTGCATTGCCCAGAATCCATGAATTCTCAAAGTAATGTCCTCACTGAGTTTTTACCCAATGATCAGTCAACTTCATCTTCGAGTTCTGAGTCTTCTAGTTCTGAAATGGCTGAAGAGAATTCTTGAAGAGTTATGGATCCCGATACACATGCCAATAAAGTTGTCCTGTGACATTAAAGTTGTCATAAGCATTGCAGAAAATCCAATGCAATATGATCGCACAAAACATATGGAGATTGATAGCTACATCATAAAAGAGAAGATTGATTGTGGAGTTACTTGCATACCTTTCACCCCAACAGTGCAACAAATAGCAGATATTTTCACCAAAAGACGAGTGTGAGAATTACATGACTTTTCTAATGAGGTGATCTTCCCCTGCTAATTATCTTATAACCAAGTCTTAGGAAACTAAAGAGAAATAATTATTTTTCCCTTACAAAAACTACATCAACCACATGCCCCCTTCCGTTTGATTTCAAGAAAATGATAAGAATATCAACATTAAGTGACAAAATATTACAATGTTAACTAGTCAAGAGATTAAGACAATAAAATATTAGTCTACAATATTTTTCTTGGCAGAATTTGATATTTTGGAATGATAAGAAGAAAAAGAAAACATTTCAATGTCAAAGGTTGAGATTGAATATAAAGTATTTTCTTCTATAGTTGTAAGAATTATTAGGATACAACATATTTTGCAATTGTTCAAATTACCATTGAACAAGCCAGTTGTGTATTTAGAGACCAAAAACTTCAGGCTGTGACCAATAATCTAGCCTTGTACGGTCAATCAAAAGAAATAGAGATCAGAGCTAACTTATTTCATCAAAAGAACAAGTGTCAAATATGATGACAAAATGATATTGATCTCCGTCTATCATCTGCAAGTAGACTTGATTAAATGCATTGAAAAGAATAAAAGGTGGGCGCAATTTCCTGAGAATTTGACTCTGAACATCTCGTTTGCATTAAGGTGCTTATTTGTTGCCCATTTCAACAAATGAAATCTTCCTGATGCATCCGGAATGCATAAACAATCCAAATATAGCATATTGTATAGCAAGTTGTAACACAAGGAGCGAGCAAAAAATTTTCACGCGTAAGGGAGAGATAGAAGTCACATGAAGGTTTGCACACACATATATTCTCAATAAATCAAATCATACACATCTTTTTTGATGCAACAAGAGACTTAGGACCCATTTAGGGTGGCAATAGAGGAGCGGGCGCTGCATTTTTCTTGTGTTTGGGGCGGCGGGGCAACTGTTGTGCCCCGTGTTTTTCCTTAAACACAGGCCGCAGGTTCGACCCATGGCCCGCTTTTCAACCTGGTGCCCTCCTTCTTTGTAATTCCACCCTAACTCTTCTTCCTCCTCGTTCGGCTCTTTACGCAAGGGGTAAGCTACGATCCCCCCCCCTCCTCTTCTCCCATGCTACTGACGCTCCCTGGTTCGTCCTCCTCTTCTCTTGCGTTTCTCACGCAACTTGGTTCTTGTCATCTTCCTCCTTTGTTAGTTTGCGATAAGCGCATTTTCTGCAATATAAGTGAATGTCTTGTTCGTTGGATTTGTGATATTAGATTTGAAATGTTCTTTGGAGGTAAGGATATGTGGATTGGATGTGAATGCTACATGCTCTTGGTGGCCCGATTTTTGGTTTGCTTAGCTAGATGTGAATGTTAAATGTTGTTAGTTGTATGTTCCTGGCAGTGTAGCAGGGGACATACACAGCCTGCATGTTAAGAACAATATAATCATTATATTAATTGTAATTTTAATAATTTTTTACTTTTTTTGCACTCTTGGCACTCGCTTTTAGGTGAGATGTGTATCTAATTTTTTGCATTATTCTGAAGTGAATTTCTGCTTCTGAAGTATCAAATATATGTCTATGACAGTTCTATTATAAACAAAATTACTAAACAGGGGCATAATTGTTATTTGTCCAGAAACAGCTGTGTGAGAGCTGTTTTCAATCAGCTGGAACAAACAGTCAGTCAGCTTCCTAGCAGCAGCTTCTTGAGGCAGCTAAACTGCACTTGCCCCAAACAGACCCTTAATTTTGGTCATGGCATCCCAGCTACCAGTACAAGCCTTCTTTGGCATGGTGGAAAGGCCTTGCATGTTGCATAACACCCTCTTCACGATAGATGATGCTAAACTCACCATAAAAGCTGGACAAAATAATGTCGAGATATAATTAACACAATGAAATTGAAAAATATTGAACCAAAGTTGTACAAATAAGCCCAAAATAATACCATAAGGTGCACATAAACTCATGTAAATGAGAAAAATAACTAAAGAAAAATGCACTCACTAAACATTGTTGGATGACCAATGAGCAAAAGTGACACTTAAGGTGTGCAAAATGAACAGATAAGCAGGCCTAATAGCATGCAAATGAAAAAGAAAACAACAAAATTTGCACGATCAAAAAGCTTCATGTGCATTCTAATGATAATGCAACGGACACAAGGCAAAATTGAACCTAAAAATAAATAAATAAACATAGGAAAAGCATATATTGTCAGTGTTTATATTTTAATCCACTGCACCAACAAAGGCACATATAGGTCTTCAATTTACCAACAAAAAGAAAATATGACAAGATTTTCCCACCATACTAGGAAATGTATGTACAATTACTTAAATTGTAGTTTTTTCCCTATCGTGCTAAGCAAAACACTACAGATACTTATAATTTTTTATATTTTATATATTAGAGCACAAGGAGGTGTCGACGGTGATGATATGATGATTTCGGCGAGAAGAAAATACACAATATATATTATTTTCCTTTTTTAAGACTTTGTTTTTTTAATAATAATATATATTTATATATTTAAATATATAAACATGAAGAGGAAATGTGAGGAAATGTGAGAATAGTTGTTTGGTGGCAAAGGGCAGCTTCTGACAGAGAAGGATGAGCAAATAATGCGACAAGGAAGTACTTGTGTGGAATTGAATATGAAGAAAGTTACGAAAAGGAGAATGGAGACTTATGTGAGGGACTGCTGTCTCTGTTGTGTCAAACAAAAGACAGACTGGAGTGGCTTAGAACAAAATTGAAGAGATAAGCGGGATTTGGCTAAAATGAATCAAAAATAAAAAATAGGGATGAAAGGTTTCGTGTGTGACTTAGGACGTGTGACTTAGGACAAGGAGGCGAGTTCAGGCGAGCAGGTTAGAGTGATCTCAGGTCCATGTATGACAGAGGGATGACAACGAGATTCTCTATGTGCCAAATATAGGGGTGTGCATTATTTGGCTATAACAAAAAAACCAAACCAAATCAATTTTTTTTAGACGACTTGGTTTAGTTTCAAAATTAGTGGTTTGAATATCTATTTTAATTATGTAATATTTTATTTTCATTTTTGGATTGGTTTAAGAATCACAATTTTGGATAAAACAAAAAATTTGATTAAAGAGTTATAAATTAAAACCAATTTTGCAATTCACATTTTTTGTTTTGTTTTTCTTCTCCAGTCGAGCTTCCATGAAAGTAACCAATTGTTTTTCTAATTATATATATTTTACTTCTTATTGTTATCGGTTATATAATAAAAAACTGCATGATATATATAATTTGCACAAATAATTATATAATATAGCTAATGTCGGTTTAACCAAAATCAAACTGAAATAATTGAAATAATTTGTTGTTTAGATTAGTTCGGTTCTGCATTTTATTTGGTCAGTTTGATCCAAATTTTTAAAGATCCAAGACCAATTAGTTTCGCAAATTTGTCATCCAAACCGACCAAATGCACACTCCTAGCCAAACACTGGGGGGAGTTTTGGTTTCGATAAGAGATTCACAGTGAAATGTTGTGTAAGAACAAATATGGTACAACTTTTGTTAACAAGAAGGAGCGGGATTCAGTATCAATGGAGAATGAAAATGGAAGGTTGGTTGGAATGGGCGTGGTTAAGGTTATAAAAATGGGAAGAGTTTGATGGGAATAATGTTATGGTATCAGGTAATGATTTCATATTCATGTAGGGACTCAAAAAAATTGATTACATAAAATTTTCTCCAAAGAATAATTTAAAGATTACAAATATCTAAAATTGGCATAAAAATCTAAGAACAAATGAAAATCACATAATGATTGTGATTTACGCCACAAAAGAACCACCCCCCCCCCCCCAAATTATAGTCTTATAGTAGAATGGACCAAATTTCAATCATGCACACAAAATCAAACACAAATATTTAGACGAACAAGACAAGAATGTTACAAAAAGAAGGTCTAGGCTTCACATCATTATAAGAAAAAGTTTCTACCAAAAATTACCATCAAGACTTATACCGCATATGAAAAATTCAAATCCAAATAACACACACCTTCTTGGGAGAAACCATGATTATTTTATGATAGGAACCATGCTAAATATTTTATTCATTGAAAATAGGGCAGCAATCTAATCATACATAAGCAAGTATGAGGCCATTTACAAATCGAATTTCACAAACAGAAATAGTAAAAAATTAGTTTAAATAAGATCATAGAATAAAGTTAAACAAGGGGCATTTACCCTCGGGACCAATAAGTATAACTCTTGGGCTAAAGTTCCTTGGAAATAAAAAATTTGGAACAAGTGACGAATTCCTACAAGCCTTAGAGGCCCTATTTATAATAAAAATACTTAAAAATTGGTAGACTTATCGAATCACAAAATATAGTTTAAAGATATGAGTTTTCAATCCAACAACGTTGAATTTTAATCTGAATAGAAAGTTTCTAATCCTACTAATTCAGCAGGAATGTTCAATCTCTAGGAAAAGAAACATATATTTTAAATTCTAAAAATAATAGGAAAGATGTAAAAGGAAACCAACACGCCATTTGAATCCAACCACGGTGGGAAAGCCACAAAAAAAAAACCAACGAACCATTAGATATGAGCAAAATTAAGTCATGAAAAGAAAGAAACAATAGAG
Organism: Phalaenopsis aphrodite; assembly: GCA_003013225.1. Taxonomy (NCBI): domain Eukaryota; kingdom Viridiplantae; phylum Streptophyta; class Magnoliopsida; order Asparagales; family Orchidaceae; genus Phalaenopsis; species Phalaenopsis aphrodite. The sequence continues at coordinate 1,066,343 of NEWO01000079.1, forward strand.
ATTCCTACTATAATTCAAAATGAGAAAGCATGTGTAAAAGAATGGCAATTTGTTAGATCCAATCTTTGTTGCAATGCAATTTATGAAAGAAAAAAAATAAACAATAACAATAACATTACTATTCATCCAAATTAATGGTTGAGTAGAAATAAAACTCCATATGTATTTTTAAGCAGAGAACTACAACAGCCACCCTAAAATCATGAAATAAGCAGAGAGCTAGAAGTTGTTAAATTGGGGATTATGATGAAAGCTAAATCAACTTTCTTACAATAGAGGCAGTAAACTTGGCGACTAAAAGTAATCAAAATATTAGAAAATAAATCTCATTCTCATAGACATTGTTATTATGAAAATGTTTATAACGAAATGCAATTACAAAACCCAAAAAAAAAAACTAAGAACACTAAAATAGCATCAAAATTCAAAATTATAATGTGCTCAACTTGATGCTCACTTCCTACATTTGCAATGAATATAAATCCTCAAATTCCCGCCAAATTATACTTACAAATTGACAAATTTCACAAAAATAGTGTTCTTCTCATTCCATAAAGCATGTGTTTGCCAATGCAAGATGACGGCCTACTGCAAAATTAAATATACCTTTCTTTATTGCCTTTCTATCTTCTATTCTATATCAATCAAAAAATTTATCATAACTCATACTCCTATATCTTATATGTCCAATTAAATCGCATATAATAGTTATATTCTTCCTCAATTTTTTGTCATATTAGTTCATCCATCTCTTCCGAAAATTAATTTTATAAACTATTTTATAATACAACTAGTGAAGAAAAAGCGCTAACCACTTTCATAAAGTCCTCATTAATAATTAGCTTAATCGCAGTACATCTCAATAATTTTATCTTTCAACAATATCTACTAATATCCCAACCACAATCCTTTGTTAATATTTCCAGCATACGATAAGTTATAATCTTTTCCAATGTCAATGAATTTTACTATTCCACTTAGGTTCTTGTAAGCAAGCAACATTATTCTTCTTCTAATACTAAGACCAACAATTTTCTTATATTCACACTCAAAATCTTCAAAAGTCATATAACAAATCCAATCTTAAGTTTATAACAAGTCAACCCACATTTTTCACCAAAATCAGGTTTGCATGGCTACTTAAGTGACACCATAGCTAAATATTGCAGAATTTTTAATAAAATCATCTTAATTTGTGCCATGCCACTTAGGGGTGATGCCTTTGTAAACCTTCCCAACGTGTTGACACGAACAAGTTTGGTCATGATGTGTTACATTTGGAAAACACTTTATAACCAACAAATTTGTAATTTGGATTCATTTCATCATACAAACGTACACACAGACAAATTCATTTAATTTAATCATTGCTGATACAGACGCCCGCCCGCACGCAGACACACACACACATACATACATATTCTTTTAATTCAATTAAGGCAAAATAAGTTACTGATTCTTTTTCATCAAAGAATCAATTTTTTACTAAAAATTTCAAGGTCGTTCAAAAATATAATTATGCTTATATTTACAAGTACTATAGTCATAATATTCATCATCAGCATATAAAATGCATAATAAATAAAACAAGGGTAAAAAATGATAGATTGATCTTTTTCAATGATGGGAGTAATAAAAACAAATCAAATCATAGAATAGCAACAAGAGATGACATAATATAGAAATCAATGTAGATATAGTTTCATTAAATGACCATGTGGCCATCGCAGCTCACCAATAGATATATTTCCATTGAACTCATTTCATAAATATTGGCACAAGTTTTACATTGCATATTTCATAAAAATTGTGCAAAAAGATTAGCACGTCATACGTTTAAAAACCTCATGCAACACTCAATATAAATGAATGAAGAATGTGGATCCATTAAGTTAACCTAAAAAGTTGGGATAAGACTAATGATGATGAAAGATTTACAATAAATTGGATATTTAATATCATGCATCTGCTAGTATTAAATAGTATACATCCAGAGAACCCAATATTGACTTGGTTGAGACGGTTATGCACCGGTGATCCATTCCTACAAATGATCAAGTCATGCTCAAAGATGCACCCAAGATGGCCCAGAGAGATAAATTCATAGTGTTAATTTATGCCCTGCAGATTGAGCAATGCAGATATGAATCGATGCAATGACAAAGTAATAAAAAGGAGAAGTACCAAAATCTTGACCACATAGATGAAATAGTTGAAACTAAATATAAATAAAGTAGTAATTTTGGAGGTTTATTAAATTGCACGAACACGAGGGTTTAAAGAGCTCTTTTTTTACATTTTTAAATTTAGGATTGACTGCCGAAAACCAAAATCATTATGTCAATTTTGGGGTGCTGGAAATTCATTGACATCAGTTTCAAGTTAGGATTTTGAGACAGAAGAAATGTAAAATATGAGGCTTAATAAACTGTCGCAATTTAAATTTTACAGCTGATTATCAAACGAATAAAATCACCTAATTGAACGCTGAATCAAATATTCCCTCAACCAAAATCAAATCATTGTCATAACTTTTCAGTATGATCCGCATATTCCTCGATTTTGAGTGATAGATCGAGAACAAATTAGCTTCCGTAATTTCTGCCAAAACCCTAAAACCAATTCAGCATGCCGCAGTAAACTTGAACAAGGCATAGATAAATTTCTCAAAAGATGTTAGCCGAAAAGATTGGTTGTTTTTAATGGAGAGAGAGCTGGGCGAACCTGAGTGGAGATTGCAAAGGCTCGGCGGCACCATCGGCGAGCTTTGACGTAGTATATAGCACAGCAGCCCGATTTAGCTTCTTGCGCTGGGGCATTGAATCGCATACATCTTCAGACCCACAACAATGAAATTAGAAACGATAAAGGTGTATCAAAATTTTGAATTTGAGGGCGGCGTCCGCTCATGATCATAAATATAAAAATCAAAATTTTGATGTTTAGATATATAAATGCATTATAATTGCATGGTAAATATCTATATGCCCATATTTTGTTCTAAGATCTCTTAAAATTATTATTTATCAAAAGAAAATTTTATTATCTTGCAATTTTAAATAACCCATGTTATTTTGAATAAATATTTTTAAATTTTCTGTAATTTTCAATTTTTATGTTTGTTAACTGTGATAAAGTAAGAAAATAAGGTTTTTGCGTTACATGAAGATCTAACACACTTATAGAAAAAAATAAGAGTTGAATGACATATTAAAATTATCAACTATGTATTTGAAATTATAAAAACCTATTCAACCCTCTAAGTGGAGAATAAAATGTTATAATTTTTTTTTAAAGAATAAGAAAAAACAATCATAAAAAAATAGTTGAGAAACAACAATAACTAGTGATCAGGTGATTATTGTTTGTTGTCATTGGTTTAATGCTTTCTTTAAGAGTGAGAATTTAGTTTTTTAGCTTTTTTATAATTTCCTTGTTAAAATTGGGTTCCTATTTATAGAATTTTGGGATGATTTTATATTAAACTTTGTTAAAATCACAAAATGCTTCGTCATATGATTATGTCACATCTTTTAACCATGAATCATTCATTGAATATTTAAGTATCTTGATAATCTCAAATTTAAATGATCTCAAGCTCATTGATTTTTTCTTGTCGATTCAGTATGTGCGAAATTTGAAAAGACTTTTAACCCTTCAATTAAGGCTTCAAATCTTTTAATTTTTTTTTCAACTGCTTGATTCGATCTTATCGAGACTTGGACCGAATTACATTTATTGCCTTTGCATTTGTTTTATCGAGATGGCAATTTGACTATAGATTTATTAAAATCGGATAATCTTAAATTTGAATATGAAAGTTATCTTATAAAAAAATGTAACTAGATTCATGTTTGATCATGTAGATTTTTTATGACAGGTCAATGATTTTCTTTTATCTTTTTGTTAAGTGGTGTTGAGAAGGTTTGTCCCACAAATTTATATAAGGGTGTGTGATCATCTATCCCTTTCAGGTACAATGAGTTTAAAGTGCATGAGTATGAAGATATCATAGAGACAGTCTAGATAGCTTAAATATTATTAAGTAAAATAAGAGAACTATCAATATAAATTTATAAATTTTTATGTGTGATGCAACATGCATAACACAAATCTAAGTAATGTTGCACAAGATATTCAACCCTGTTAAATATTCTTTAAAATATCAAGTCTATTATGTGTTAAGCTATAAACTCACCTCAGTTTACATGTAGTCTTAAGATGTGCATTGGATTGTTTGTAATTAATAATAGTAAATTTAGTAGTATAAAGTTGGTACGAGAAGCAGAGTTGTCATTATGTGTGCTTAGATATTTATCTACATGAATGTGTGTGGCATCATTCTTCTCATGATTTATGATAATTCCTATTTCATGTGCTAGTAATAAGTAACCATAAAAGGTGGAATCAAGATAATGATTTACAACTTTGAAGAATTTCATAGATAAGATTGAAAAATGGACAAATCGAGCTTGAGTAATAACTAACTTGAGTTTGACTTGCCTATCTCAAGGTAGGCTTGAACTAAAGCTCAAACTCGTATTTAGACTATATAATGAACTTCGGCTCGACTTTTCAAATCAATTTAAGGCTTAAGCTCAATGTTGAGCTTAAGTTTCATCCACTAAATTTGTTAAACACTCGATGGCATAGAAGAAAGGGAATCGTAACAAGAGTTCCATGGAAAAGAAATATATGAATTTACAATTAATGCTCACTAGGGAAGCCATTAGTGACTAAAAATCCATGCCAAGAGCTCTTTAGAGAAGACATCCATTGATACATATTGAGTAAGTACCAACTAGAGCTTTCTAGATAAAGTGTCAATGGTGAGATAAAGAAGAATGATAATGAGAGTTTATTGGGAAAGGTATCATTAAGATTAGTTTCATTAGAAGATCAAGACAAAAAGTTTTTTGTACTTTATATGTTTGAAGATCCAGTAATTAAGCTACAGTAGGAAATTTTGTTACATGATTTAGTATTTGTTCACTTTATTGATTTAATCATGCAGCTTGATAAATTAACAAGTCGAGCCACATCAAGTTTGAGCTTTTAACTCATATAATATAAGAGTAATAATTTGAGATCAAGCTAGAGGCTCAATTATATCCTCATAAGCTCTTTAATAAGCCATGTTTGAACCGACTCGTGAACAAGCCTGACTAAAACCCCTATTCATGATAATAGTTAGGGTATCATAGGTGACTATATAAAGAAAATTTTAGATTTGTGTGAATGCATTTAACAAAGGACCTCTTTCTATTACAGTTCCCTTCTTAAAATTATCAAATAATGAAAGGACTATAATGAGCATAATTAGCAACAAGTAGGGTTCATTGCTTGCAAAATCAACTAAAGTAAATGCACATTATGTATTTGTGGTGTATTAGAATTGTGTTTTTAAAAGGTGCTTCCCAATTTGATTGAACATTAAATTTGGACATCAAATGTTCCAACATTTGGAAATAGGATCACATTGCCTTCAAATTTGACGTAAGTATGAATTTTGACGCAATTTTTAGATCTCAAACGATCAAGTACTTAATTCAATACCAGATTGTTTTGATTACCATTTCATTAAAGTTAGAGTTAAGGGTCAAATTATTCAATGAGGAGAATCTAATGCAATGAAATTGTATATATTTGAGTCCAAATGACCTCAAGTAATGCATATACAAGTATAATTAAAAGTTTCTTGATACCATTGAAAGGTTCTGACATCCTCCAAAATTATTATGCTTATAACCAAAACAAAAAGCTAAATGAGATATATCTTAAAAGTCAAGAATTACTCAACTGTTAGTTTATTAAAGAACTATCAAATACTATTTAAAAAAGAACACGGGAACATATTTGGAGTTTTTGATTGAGAATATTGAGTTATTAGAGATATGATTATTAATTTATCTTTAAAAAATATATAAATAGGTATGTTTTCAAAACCTTTAGAATAAACTTTTGATGAAGATAATTATTTGGCTTAGAGAATTCTAAATAACTGATTTTTATTTAGCTCTTTAACCAAACATCTTTGGCTTCACTTATCCATGAATTTCCTCCACCTTTCAGTTGATATTCTTCACTCAAACTAGAAAGAAAAAGTCTCTACTGATCTTTCAATAAATGATTTTTAATATTTTATCTACTATCAATATCAACTAATGTCAATAATGCCCATCATTATATATTAGCAATTACAATCATCATCTTACATCTTTCAATGGTATTCATTGCCCTTATTATCCACCTTCGCTTGTCTCACGATATCCAGAATTTGTGATTTCCCAACCCTCTTTATATCAAATGAAACGATCAAATTGACCACATACATAATAACACTTAACTTTTGATATCCGCCATTGATTAATATGTAATGCTTGCTAACTATTTATATTTAATATTCTTAAATAATATTGGCATCCATTTTCTTAATTGCTTGGGATCCTCTCTTATGAGAGAATGATCAAGGCATCTTCCTACTGTTGCCTAACTTCCAACATTCCAAGTGATAGCTTATTAATACATTTTTAAATACTAATTTAGAATACTTAACATGTTTAATGTTATTTCTCAATAACTTTTGCTAAGTAGTTCTCTCATCTTAGAGATTTCGGTTGCTTATATGTTCACTGAAAGAGCTTGGGTAACACTTATCCCAATGATAAAGAGTAGATTATAAAGGCTTCTCTCCACGTGTAAAATGAACTTGTCCCAATAAGAAAGCGCTAATATTATAAATGTTTCACTTCTTGAGTGATAGAGTTTGATTTTTGATAGCAAATTGTAAGTATGTGGAATCCTAGATAAGTAAGATGACTTAGGGATATATACACATTGATTGATTGGATATCAAGTGACATTAAGGTATCTTGCTCATTTTTTGTTAGGTATGACTTAGAAGAAAGGGTGTCGTATATTTCTTGCTCACTTTTTGTTAGGGATATATACATATTGATTGTTTTAATTTGTTAAACACTCAACGACATAGAAGAAAGGGAGTCGTAACAAGAGTTACATGGAGAAGAAATATATGATTTTTCTGCACTTGATGACATAGAAGTAGGATATGGTACTCGAATTGTTAAGCGCATATAATAGCCTCAGGTCATTCCTTTGAGAAATATATATATATGGTAGCCATATTTCTTGCTGTTAAAATTCCTGCAATTGTCATCACAACTAAAATTATTCCTCGATGATTTTAAAACTGTTGCTAAAAGACTTTGTAGTGCTTAGCAATTACATCAATTAAAAGAAACTGCTACAATGAAAATAATAGGGACTTCTACCACTACGACAACTTACATATAATGATGCAAAAACTCTTTTATTTAGTAGAAACAACATATATGCATGTAAATGCCTTAACATTTTCCAGAGGCAATCATGTTAGATTCTTGTTCCATCTATATTTTTATAAATATAATTCTCAATCAATATATTCATCGTCTTCAATTTTATCAATGCTCGCTGCATATGTAATTTGATCAATGCATCGTTAAATCGATCAATCATCCATAGGATGTACTAAAAATGCAATTTGACAAATGAGTTTGTCTGCAATAGAGAACTTATCCATGAAATATTTTTTTGATTTTCATATAAGATAAAGATGAAAAGAATTTTAATACTTAAATGATTTTTTTTCAATTATATTCAACGACTTGAATTGATTGAATTAAGACTGACAATCTCAATCGAAACTAAGTACTACTTCAAAGTTTGTGTCGAAGAGAATCTTTGGGAGTAATTTTAAGTCAGATGTTTCAGTGACACTAATTAATTAATTTATCGGCCGCTTAAAGAGCAGCGTTTACATCCGACCGGGTACCTCCTCACTCCGGTCGGCCAACCTCCGATCGACCTTCCTCCATCGGCTAACCGCTCCGCTCTTATCTGAAATCCTGGAGATCTGAAATCTAGAGTTTGCAAATCTGCGGCTTTTATTT
>NEWO01000079.1:1084949-1107575 GCA_003013225.1 Phalaenopsis aphrodite
ATTTTAGATTATAAATATGTAAAATAATAAAAAAAAGTGTTTTGTATGTAAATTTTCCTTAATTAAAAAAAAAACAATTTAAGTAAATTTATTTGGACTTTATTTCTCGTGTGCTATTCATTAAAAGGACTTTATTCCTCCATCATTACACATCGCTAGTTCCAATTCCAACAATCAGTTAGGCTCCTCACGTGCCTTGTGGACCCATATTTAATTCTCCATTTCTCATTTTCTTCCATGGAATGCGCCACAAGTAAGCCAAGTAGGACCTTTTATTTTATTTATTTATTTTAATTTTGATAATTATTATAAGCAAATACTAAAATCCTTAAACGACTCAGCTATTTTCCCCAATAAAGAAACTCCACGTCATCCTCCATGGTAAATTAATTCCTCTTATCATCCTTTGATATATCGAACTGATCAATCCATTTGCCAAAACCAGCACGTGCAGGGACTGATCTTAGACGTACGTCCGATTCACACACGTGGTGCATATCAAACGGCTGTGATGAATCAGATGTGATCGTCCCTATCGTTATTAAACTTGTGGTAGACAAGCACGTTGTGGATTAGGCAGTGGGCTATAGCTGAACGGGCATGGAATGGGTCGCGCCTAATAGTTAGGCAACGGTCACTAGTTACATAATTATGGGACATTGGGACTCTTCCATGGCTGATGATTATGCACTGAATTAGGCAGCACAAGAAAGAAGGCGTTCGGTAAGCCATATTTGCTATGGTTGGCAACTTGGTTTTGGTTGGGTTGGAGAAGGGGACAATGAGGGATGATTCCACGTGCCTCCCCAATGACCCATCCACATGGTGTCATGAGATAGGGGTGTACACTCGAGCGGAGTTTGTGTTTCCTGCCATCGTCGTGGTGTACGTATTCGTCTTCTACTTTTTGTCTTCGTGAGTTCTCGGATGCTCAACCGTAGTTTAGTCAATTATATAAAAGTTTAATATATACATATATCATATATGTCACTCATACTTTTAACATCAGATAAAAATATTATTAGAAAAAAAAATTTTTTTTGAAGTGAAGGAATGATATAGTTTTTCATATTACATAGTTATGTAACTAAGACACTAAGATGTTATATAAATAGCAATTAAAATTTGAATTTTAAATGTGTAAATGCATAAAAATTGTGTTGTGTTGTGCGATATGTACTTCCTGACATAGAAATGAGACGAAAAAAAGGAACACAAACAAACACAGATCGTTTACGTGGTTCGATCCAACTGGATCTATGTCCACGGGAGGGAATCAATCAAATATTTCACCAAGACAAAAGAAATGGAGAATACATAGCTTATACATAGAGATGAGCTCTCATCTTCCTTCTGTGGCCTCCCTCTCAAGTGACACATTGATACAAGGCCTCAAGATGTTCTCCTCCTCTCTAGCTCTCTAGCTATTCTCTCCTCCTTTGTGGTAGCTTAATATCTCTTCCCTTGCACTCCTAGTCCTCACACCCTCTCTATTTATAGAAGCAAGAGAGTAGTAGGTGTGAGGTAGGTGGGTGGTAGGTGAGCGGTAGGTGAGATGTGGTAGGTGGTGATGCCACATTACAAAATTGTCATTTTACCTTAGTTCATTAATTGGGGGTCAAAAATAACAATTCTCCACATTGACCCTCAATTGAGAAGCTTCGAAGTAAGGATTCCCTCCACCTGGCCCCTGAGAGGGTCTCAGCCCTTGGTGAAGTTTACTAAGTCCAGACAGTGTCTGAGCTTAGTTGTCGGTAGCACCTTGGTGAGCATATCAGCAGGATTTTCTTCAGTAGGTATCTTCTCCTCTACTATTGAACCCTTGGCGACGACATCCCTCACAAAATGAAGCTTTATATCTATATGCTTGGATCTTTCATGAAATACCTGATTTCTGGTTAGGTGAATGGTGCTTTGGTTGTCGCAAAAACACAGTTATCACCTTCTGATGTATCCCAAGCTCTTCAGTCATGCCCTTTAGCCACATAGATTCCTTGATTGCTTCAGTCACAACGATGTATTCGGCCTCTGTTGTTGAGAGGGCCACAACGGATTGGAGGTTAGACTTCCAACTGACTGCGGTACCGAAGACAGTGAAAATGAACCCGGTCAGTGACTTCCTGGTGTCAATGCTTCCTGCATAATCCGAGTCCATGTAACAAACTATCTTTTCTTCTTTGTCTTCCTGCCTTTTAAAGAGTAGACCCAGGTCTGTAGTGCCTCTCAGGTACCTCATGATCCATTTTAGTGCTTCCTAGTGAGCTTATCCTGGGTTTGCCATGAGCCTGCTTACAATGCTAACGACGTAGACCGAATCTGATCTGCTGCAGATCATCCCATACATGATGCTACCAACCCCGTTGGCATAAGGGACACCCTCCATGTACCTTTTCTCTTCTTCAGGTGCTTGAGAGTTTGACAATCTGAAGTGTTGGCCAATAGGTGTTGCAACCTGCTTAGCCTCATGCATGTTGAACCTTGCTAGAACCTTCTAAATATATGACTTTTGAGATAAGAATAAGGTGTCATTTTTCCTATCTCTAGTAATCTCCATCCCTAGGATCTTTGTAGCAGGTCCTAGGTCCTTCATATCAAATTCAGAATTGAGCATACCTTTGATCTTCTGGATTTCCTCCTTGCTTCTGCTGGCTACTAACATATCATCCACATAAAGAAGCAAGTAGGTACTTATTTCACCGTCTTGCCACTTCATGTACACGCAACTGTCGTAGCTGCATCTGACAAATTCGATCTTTAGCATGAACTCATCAAATCGTTTGTACCATTTTCTGGGGCTTTGTTTCAGTCCATACAAAGCTTTCTTCAGCAACCAAACTTTGTTCTTTGTCTCAGGTGTGCAGCACCCATCTGGCTGATCCATGTAGATGGTTTCTTCAAGCTCTCCATGCAGGAAAGTAGTCTTAACATCTAGCTGCTCTAATTCCAAATTGAATTGAACTGCTAGTGTTAAGACTATCCTAATGGAGCAGTGCTTCACGACGGGCGAGAAGATTTCGTTGAAGTCGATTCCTTCTACCTGAGTGAATCCCTTTGCAATGAGTCTGGCTTTGTACCTGATCCTCTTAATACCTGACGTGCATTCCTTCTTCTTAAAGATCCACTTGCAACCAACCACTCGTTTGTTCTTTGGTCGATCCACAAGTTCCCAGGTTTTGTTTATCATCAGAGAAGCCATTTCCTCATCCATAACCTCTTCCCACCTGAGTCTTTCCTTGTTCTTTAGAGCTTCCTTGTAGTTGCTTGGTTCTGCTTCTTCTATCTCTTTGGCAACACTTAAAGCATATGAAATTATATCTGCATGGCCGTATCTCTCTAGCGGTCTGATAGTTCTTCTTTGTCTGTCCCTTACCAAGCTATAATCATCAGATCTTCTTTCTGGCTCAATCACTTGCTGCTCCTCTGCTACTTCATCCTGATCGTTCACAACAGTCCTTTGATCTGTTAAAGTTCATTGTTGTTGCAGCTCCACCTCATTTGAAGAATCCTTCTTGCTGATACTGTTTTTGGCAGCATTGCTATACAGATTCACTATTTTGGACTCATCGAATGTCACATCTCTACTGATGATGCATTTTTTGTTGATCAAGGCACTAGAGTTTGTAGCCCTTGGTTCCAGGTGGGTATCCAATAAAAATGCACTTCAGAGCCCTTGCTTCCAGCTTATCCTTTCTAACATGAGCATATGCAGTACATCCAAAAACTTTGAGATTATCATAGTTACCTGGTTTCTCGTACCACATCTCCAAAGGTGTCTTCATATCGATAGCTGATGGGCATCTGTTGATAAGGTAGCAGGCGGTTGACACGGCTTCACCCCAGAAACTTTTAGGTAGACCTGCATTTAGCAGCATGCACCTCACTCTCTCTAGGAGAGTCTTGTTCATCCTCTCAGCCAGACCATTCTGTTGAGGAGTGTTCCGGACTGTCTTGTGCCTTGTGATGTCATTCCTCCTGCACAGCTCCTCAAACTGCTCTGAACAGTACTCTAAGCCACTGTCAGTTCTCAAGTGCTTCAGCTTGGTTTTCATCTTATTTTCTATGACAGTTAGTCAGTCCCTGAACCTCTGAAAAGCTTCATCCTTTGATTTAGGGATGAAAATCCATACCTTCCTAGTATAGTCATCTATGATGGACATGAAGTATCTCCCTCCTCCATGCGTCTGAGTTTTGGCTGGCCCCCATAGATCGCTGTGAACATAGTAAAGGGGTTTCTTTGATGAGTGAGTTCAGGTAGAGAACTTCACCCTGGCGGCCTTCCCCAAAACGCATTGTTCACAGAATTCCAGTTTACAGACTCGATCTCCACATAATAGACTCTGCTTGGACAGTTCTTGTAAGCCTCTTTCACTTACATGCCCCAGTCTCATGTGCCATAGTCTGACCCTGTCAGGTTCTGATTGAACTACATTTGAGAAGTTGCCAATCACAGTTCTTCCACCTAGTGAGTATAGTTCATTCTTTCTGACTCCTTTCATGACTATGAGAGAACCTTTGGATACTCTGATGCAGTCATTCTCTGCCTTGAATGAGTATCCACTTGACTCCAGCGTACCTAGAGAGATCAGATTTCTTTTGAGTTTTGGGACATACCTGACGTGTTGCAGTATCCTTTCAGCTCCATCGAACATCTTGATTCTGATTGTCCCGCTGCCGACTACCCTACAAGCTTTATTATTACCAAGTAGAACAAACCCACCGTTCTACAGCTGCAGTGACTCGAACCAGTATTTGTGGGGACACATGTGGAAGGAGCACCCTGAGTCAAGGATCCGCTCCCTGCTAGATTCAGATTCTGTTATCGCCAGAGCTTCAGCTGAATCATAGTCATCTGAGGCTACGCTTGCCTCTCCAGAATCTCTGGGCTTCTTCTGAGAACTTTTGTTTCTATCCAGACAGTTCCTTCTAAAGTGACCTTCATTGTGGCAGTGGTAACACTTGTTAGATCTCTTAGAAGACTGACTTCTGCCCTTCTTTCTGGACTTTGATCTGCTTTGATCACTTTTGAAGTCTTTCTTGCTCGATCTTCCTCTAACTGTCAGACTATCTCCACTGGTTTCCTCTTTCATGTCGTGCTTCTTCTGGAGTTCTTTAATTCTAATAAGAGATTGAACCTCATCCAGAGTAATAGTCTGCGCCCTTCCATAGAGCATCACATCCTTGAAATGCTCGTAGCTCTTGGGAATAGAGTTTAGCAATAGTAGTGCCTTGTCCTCATCGTCCATCTTTACGTCGATGTTCTCGAGATCGTCGATGGTCTTGTTGAACTCGTCAATCTGCTCTGAGACGGATTTGTCTTCATGCATTTTGAAGGAGTATAGGCGCTGCTTCAGAAAGAGTCTATTAGCCAGAGACTTTGTCAGGTACAGTACCTCTAGTTTAGCCCAAAACGCTTGAGCCGTTGTCTCCCTCGACACCTCCCTCAGAACTTTGTCGCCCAAGCTCAGGATTATCAAACTCTGTGCCTTGTCCAATATGCCAATCTTCTCCTTCTCGGTCATGTCAGCCGGCAATGTCGCCGACCCTTGCAAGGCTTCTGCAACACCATGCTGAACCAATAGAACTCTCATTTTTACTCTCGTTAGACCGAAATCATTATTACCGTTAAATTTCTCGATGTCAAGTTTGGCAGAACCCATTATTGTGGCTTGATCCCCAATAACGTCTGAAGTCTGCTTTGCTGAGCACCTACTGAATTTTGAGAGCTGTCGCGGCGTGCTTCTGTCGCGGCGTGTGCTAGCTGTCGTGGAAATCTTCCTCCTTCGCGAGATCTGCCCCTTCGCGGACCGAAGGACCCGCCTTCCTCTGCTCCTTCACGGGCAGTTCCTCCTCCGTCTCGCCGAACCGCACAACCTGCGGTGCTAGTTCAGTCGATCAAAGCTTTCACTGCTCACCGAATCTGTCGCAATTCAACTACCTGCGACACGATCCGCTTGCTCCTCTGTTTGTGAATGTCGAACTCTTCTTCTTCATCGCTGGCCGCAGACACCTTTACGCGGGCACCTCTAGCCAAGAAGTATGAATCTTCCCACAGACGGCGCCAATTGTTGTGCGATATGTACTTCCTGACATAGAAATGAGACGAAAAAAAGGAACACAAACAAACACAGATCGTTTACGTGCTTCGATCCAACTGGATATACGTCCACGGGAGGGAATCAATCAAATATTTCACTAAGGCAAAATAAATGGAGAATACATAACTTATAGATAGAGATGAGCCCTCATCTTTTTTCGGTGGCCTCCCTCTCAAACGACACCTTGATACAAGGCCTCAAGATGCTCTCCTCCTCTCCAGCTCTCTAGCTATTCTCTCCTCCTTTGTCCTCACACCCTTTCTATTTATAGAAGCAAGAGAGTAGTAGGTGGGAGGTAGGTGAGTGGTAGGTGAGCGGTAGGTGAGATGTGGTAGGTGGCGGTGCTACATTACAAAATTGCCTTTTTACCTTAGTTCATTAATTGGGGGTCAAAAATAACATGTTGCATATATGCAAATCTCAAATGCAATATGATTTTGTATCGGGACTAATAAAATCCAATCACGGGCTATATATGTTTTAAAAAGGGGCATGCTTAAATAATATCAATTTTTAATTAATATTTTTCATAAAAGGTAAGGTTAAATTTTATAAACTAGCACGTGTGAAATGTTTATTTTAAGAAAAATTATTTGTTAAGAGCAAAAGTGCTTAAAATCTTAAGAAGAGAAGTAGCTAGAATCAACTTAGAGAATGGAGCAGACTTAAAGTAGTCTTTTAGCTACATTTTATACTTTTGCCTAGTATTAATGAAGTGTGATTATTGCTAGCACATATTTAGAATTTTTTGTGAAGACTTCTTATAAAAGGAAAAGTATTTCAAGACATTTTGGACAACAGTTTACTTAAGATGTCAGATCTCTTAAATATTTTATAAAACAAATTGGAATACTACATAAAATAATTTTTTTAATTTAATAAGATAAATACCTAGCATAATAAGAAATAATTTTCTTATAAAAGTTGTAACTTTTAAAACATTTAAAATTGTAATACATTACATGAAATTTTTTATTTCGAATATATTGACCTCTTTCTTTTCTTTTCTTTTCTTCGAGAAATTGAGCCTTAAATACAACTTGGTTAGAAATTAGTAGTTAGTGGTTAATGTATGTTTTGAACTCGGGTCTATTAATTGAAAAGAAATCTCTCAGCTAACTCAACCAAAATCTTACACATATTTTTTTCCTTTTCAAAGCATTAGATTAACACGTTGATTGACACTAATATTTCCTTCAATGTTGTGGCTAAAATAAAGGCTTTTGCTAAAGGATAACTAATCTTAGTATTACTTCTGTGAGAAATAACGATGAAAATTGATATTTACTCAAAATTCTGAAACAAAGTGCAGCTAGCTAGAGCTCAAATTTGTGATAGTTTATATACTTTACTTGAATACTATAATTAGAAGCATTGCATTTGACCTGCAAAGTAATGTGAAAGTTTATTTTCTGTATGACTTTATAATTATTATCAATTTAAATGTTAAGATTGTTTAATCTTGTTTTGTAAATATTGTTGTGAATTTAGTATGAAATAAAATCATCATTACTGATTTTAATTATAGAGATGTATTGTTCTGCAAATTTTCTGATTAGTTGTTATGGTAAGGCAATGAAAGAATTTTACATATGCGACATTTTCTGGCGAAGAAATGATGATTTTTTGTACCTTCTTTGAAGTAGTCAAAAGCAATACAAGTGGAAGTAATCGCGATTAATTAGTTGGAAGATAATGCTATTTTATCAAAATTATAAATCCAAACCACATATCTTATAATTTATCACAGATCTTAAAGAAAATGCATTACTGAATAATGAAATTATCACGTGCGCGTGAATGCTGGATGTAATTTTGCATACGTTTCAGACACAAATTGGTAGACACATGAATGAAAATTTACATCCGTCTATCTAAACGTAAAGATTTCTCAAATAAATGGGAAAAAAATTGCGTACATAAGACGTACGCAGAGCTGCGTACGTCTGTAACCTGCAAACAAGTTACAGGGAGGATTTCAGGAGGTTATAACCGCGTTATACATCCTGTAACCTCTCTGTAACTTACATGTACCTTCGAGTATGTTCCGCACTTCTGCGTGCTTTTGTTTTCATATATAGATAGGTTAAAGAAAGGTTACAGGGTGTATAACGCGGTTATAACCTCCTGAAATCCTCCCCGTAACATGTTTGCATGTTACAGACGTACACAGCTCTGCGTACGTCTTATATACGCAAATTTTTTCCAATAAATGAGGCAATAATTTTTTTTTCTCTTCAATTAATTTTTGCCCTAATAACCCCAATAACAATGTTTATTGCAACGTGGACGAGAAAAATCCCTAGACAAATTTATGTGAGGATGTATAATAATTATTTAATAAAGTTGGTTTCATCAGGATGCAGACGAAACATCTCAAATTATTACATGCAGACGTCTGGATGTAAGGACAAGATGAATAGTCGGGACGTAATATCATCACAAATTTACGTACATGTATTATGATCTTTCCATCCACCGTTGGATGTACTTAATATAGTGACCATACCTAATAATTTTTATTTCTCTACTTAGGTTGCATGAAATATAAATAAAATATCATCATGAAAAATAAAAAAACATACACAGAATGTACACCTTGAGCAAAATTTAACTCAGAATATACGCAACATAAAGCTATTAATTAAAAAGATTAAGAAAAAAAACTAAACATTAAAGCATTGGTTAAAAGGCTTGATATATTACTGGTACAACTCAGACAGCATTTACACAAGTTATTTGAGCCTTATAAAATCTATAGCTCCAGAATCCAGATGCTACATATAATACTTAAGCAAATCAAGCGCAAGCTACCTCCCACTTGATTTATTGCATTTAACCGTAATGATTTCCACTTTTCAACAAATGCAAGTGCGTGCGAGCGCTTTACTAACCTGGAGAATCAAACAAATATACATACATACCAAATATATGAAGCTGATTAAAGCCAGGTGTCTCCTTCATCAACAACTCATACATATAAGCATGATCAATTTCTTATTTATTACTTTAATTAATCTCCATTAAGAGATTGGTTCGATTGGATTGACCAAAAATCCTCCATACTCCAAAAGTTTTCACCCAATTCAGCAGCGTTGTATGAGGGAGGATAAGCTTCAGGATTGTTATTTGGTTGAACGGGGTAATTGCTATTCTGAGCCATTCCTTCTTCAATGCTGCTTGTATGGCTTGTGCTGGCCTCATCAATGGCCATTTGGCTAGAGTAATCAGCAGCATCGCCATTCTTAACCTTCTTCTGAATTCTAGTCCTCCAGTAGTTCTTGATCTCATTATCAGTTCTTCCGGGGAGCTGCCTCGCAATTTTTGACCATCTCGTGTAATAATAAAAAAAAAGATTTGAAATTTCATTAGATCAAGAAGTTTAATTTATTCCAACATTTTAGAACTTATACATTAGATAAGATTGGCTATCTCGATATCCTATAGATTTGTCATGTAAAATAAAAGAAACGCTTATATAAATCTAACAAGATGTCTTAAGAAAAAGATATTTTCACATCCAGAGTTAATTTTAGCAAAGAAAATATTGTTGAGCAAGTTTTTCTTCCTTGATTTTCTTAAACATGGATAATGTGTTGATATGATTGATCTTGGGAAAGCCATTAATTAAGTACAAGTATTATGTGACATTATACAAAACTTAATATTTAGTAGGTGATTTTAAATCATTGATATATATTTAGTTTAATGCATGTTACTTAAGAGAATTAGCTCTTGATTCATAAATGCAATCAAAGTCATTCGTAACACATTTGCACACGTTAGGTTGATAGCTCTGATTACTATCTGATGTTTCCCCACCTTGGTGTAAAAGCATTTTTAAAATAGTAACCTTACCAAATAATTAGGTGATCACAGAAATATCTATTCCAAATATGCTATTTTTTTGGCAAATAAATACCCAAGGTTTGGTCCAACGATATCAATATGTATTGGATTGCAAATAGGATTTGCAAGCAACATTTCATTTCTCTGTTAGGAATGTACAAAATATCTGTTACTATGAAGATGGTAAATGTAAGTATATATAACTATTGTATGTGCAAGCATTTCTTTCTTTTGCATGAGTCTGATACGTAGTACTTTCTTACTGGTTTTTAAAATCCACGCTCGGGTGATCTCAATTTATTTATTTATTTTAAGTAATATTACTTCTTTGTTCTTTAGCGTACCGCTGGAAAAAAGGAGATTTTAGAGGGAGCTTTCTTTATTCTTCCCTTTTTTTTTTGTATCTAGTAATCCCCAATCTTCTTTCATTTTCTAGCAGAAAAGCAAGCAAAATGCTTAGAATTTCAAGCAAAATTTTCTCTTTTCTTACATGTACTCGAAAATCAAGATAAGAATAAACTGTATTATATCTTACGAAGCTCATATGCGTACATTCAATATTATTTATTTTATTCTTCTGATGATGTATGTATCACATGTATTACGAAAGATGTCAATTCCATTTATGATCTCTCTTTTTTTTATCTTTCGTTATTTCAGCAATTGATAGAGCGTTATGTGTATTACTGAATGAAAAATGTTGAGATTATATATAACTGTATGATTAATTATTTACATATATTAACACATTTTAACGCTAATATAGTAAATTCTAAGAAATAGTTAATAATTAAAATTAGTAAAAAGTTAGCATAAAAAATAGAAACGAAAACTTGTGTGACCTTTCCTCATTCGGTATATGCTCAATTACTTTCCATAGTTAACATGAAAGTCACCATCTTCATTTGAACTTTTTATGAATTGATGTTCTAAAAGCGCCACCAGAAAATATCCAACACAAGCCATACTAAAGTACTCATTTTTGTTCTCTTTCACTATTATTGCTCTAGAGCACTAATTATCCGAGATTAGTGAGTTGATCGAATTATATATTAATTATTGTTCAAGGAATATAATTTTAATGTATTATACATAAACGGTAATAAAAATATAACAACTACAAAATAAATATATGAGATTGGGAATAATAGTTTGTTCATGCGGAAGAGGAGGGGTGAGATCAGCCCAAAAAATAAATTAGGCTAATCTCAGCCCTCCTCGAAAAATTATTTCTTATGGATAGCATATAGAAAATGCATATGTTGTTCAAGCACAATAGTTCATCAAAATAAAGATGTATTTTTGTGTGTCTCATTTTTTCTTATTTTAAAAAAATTTAATGGACGGTGGAGATCGGTACAGCATACGATGGAATAATAACCATCCGTTGGATTTGACCCATTTAAATTTCTCAATTAAACGATAACAAAGGAGAGAAAAAACTAATATATTTATGGGGAGTTAGCAAAAGTTTTGTTTTTGTTGAATAAACAGCGATAAATCACAATTTTAAAGTTTGATTCGAATTCACAATCTTATAGAAAGTAGTTTTTTTCTTAAAAAACTTAAACACAAATCATTTCACATGAACCCCTTTAGCTCATTTAATCAGCGAACAAATATAATAATTATGATTTTCTCTTATTTTTCATCTGTACATAATGCCCACTTATAAAAATCATCCGTACAATTATCAAGATCACACCTGACATAAATGAAATTTTTTTTTGTTGATAATTGTTATGGTACAATTATTTTTATTATTTATTACTATGTAAAAATAAAGAGTAACAAACATAAATATATATATATATATATATATATATATAGAACTTAATATTTACATAACTCAATTTTTAAAATTTCTTCTATGAAAGCTTAATTATGTTGGCGGCAAGAGGATGCATATATTGCAAGCAACTCGTTATCTTTAAGAAGAAACTCACCTATTTCCCCACCTGGCATGCAGATCCATGATCAGCAGCTGCTCCTCCGGTGTTATATTCCCTCTCCGCACGTCTGGTCTCAGATAGTTTAGCCATCGAAGCCTGCAACTCTTCCCCGTTCTCTTCAAACCTTCTCATAAAACCCATCCAACACATATGTTATCGTAATCAGATTCGCTATCTCAAAAAACAAAAATCGTTCATAAATCTATACACATCAATCACCTGCAGATCGAGCAAGATTATTCCACACTCCCTCACCATGGTTGGCTATATAGTTGATGAGGATGAGGTCCTCTTCCATAGTCCATGGCCCCTTCCTCACCTCAGCCTCCTGGCTAACGTTTATCCTCTTATCTATGTTGCTGGGCTCATCCACCATGGTAGAGTCTGCGAAAGAGAGAGAAAGTTAGGTTTGCTGTTTGGTATGGTAAGAGAGAGAACTGAATGCGTGGAAGATAGAGGGGGATGGTGGCAAGCAGGAGGTTGTTGGTGAGGTCTTTATAAAGAACAATAACAAGCACCTTGTCTTCATTAGAGCTTTATTAACGAAGTTTAATTAACCCTTAAAAGATGCATAGGCATGGAGTAATTATTCCATTGTTTAATAGCACAGTAATTCATGGCTATTTTTCTAGGGGAACGTGTAATGACCTTGTACACTTCTTAAGACGGCAAGCTTGCATGGAAAGTATTGTTGTGGTCCGCTGGAACCGGATAGGAACGAGGAATAATATCTTTTATCTTCTTTAGAAGAGTCTGGACGGCGAAAGGCATTTGGAGGCGAGGTTTTACAATTTAAGCGTGCAGGTGCATTGGAACTCCACCACCACTATGCAAATGGAAAAACTATTGTCTGTGTAATATGAAGAAACATAATTAGTGATACAAGAGGTCTCTGTAAATACATAATAATTTCTAGTGTAAATGAGAAGGAATTGCGACAAGGTTATTATATTATTATGTATTTAATATAAAGCTGTAAGTGAGCCAAGTCAACTTTTGAGCAAATTCGAGCTCAGCTTGATAATTGGCTCATGAGCTAAGCTTGATGAACTAGCAAGTTAGCCATTACTCGACATGTCAGCTCATGAAAAAATTCGTTTAAAAAATATTAATATAAAATATATTCAAAATATAATAAATTTTAAGATTTTATTTTCAAATTATTAAAAAAATGATAATATTCATTTTTTATCAAACTACATCTTATTTTATCTCTCATTTGCTCACTTTATTTATTATTTTATTATAATATTAGCTTAAATTAATATTATTTTCTTTATGTCAAGAGAAACACTTTGATTCATACTCGCAAAATTAAACTCGAGCTTGAGCTCGAACACGAACTCTATTAATTAAAAACACTCAACCTAAAATTGATGGTGGCTCGAGCTCGACTCAACTCTCTTACACCCCAATTTTAATATTTATAGATAATATATATTGATAATACAATACAATAGGACTAAAAATATATGTAATTTTACACTTAAGACAATATTTTTGTGCTACTTCACTCGTAATCTCCAAAAAAAATATTATATTAAAGTATTGGGTGGCATCAAAATAATTTTATTTATTTATATTTATATCATAGAATGGCATCAATGTTTATTTTCTGGTCTTTTTCTAAGCTTGATGCATCTTGATTATAATTATTTAGCCACCATAATAACCATTATTTGCACAGCATCGAAACTGAGTCATTCGGCTGTGGTCCAATACAGACAGCAACAGGGCCCATGGATGTAATAACTAGCAATTGGAATATTGATAATTGCTTAAGGTCCATATTGGGGACCACAAGATGTATCGACAGTAAAAAGTTTCCGGTTGTAATTAAGTGAATGTTTAAGCAAAATAATCGGCGAGAATGGTCAACTTTTTGCCTTTTTTGGAAATGTTTCAACGCCGCCAAAGCATCCAATTCATATTCTTATGACATTACTTACTTCACACAAGGGTACGGATTATTTAAGACTGCACTTAATCATAAAAATAATTGAATAATTTTCCTTTTTTTTTTGGTCAAATTTTTTCTTGCTTTGAGATCTTGAAATTTTGTTGGGGGTATTTGTTAGGAGGTGGAGATCGCTTCCCCGACCGCGAATCACGGTCTCCCTCGAACTCCCGCTCCTGGCTCCTCGCGAAACGGCGCTCCCGTTCCCATTCCCCTCTCCCGCCTCTCCTTTCGTTTTTCGCGAATCGGCGCCCGATCCCGCTCCCGATCGCGAAGAGTCACACCTCCCTGCTATCGCGAACCATTACCGCCTTCTCTATTTTGCGAAGCGAAACATCCCTTCGCTCTCTTCTCTTCGTGATAAAAAGAGCGGCTCTCCTTCAGATTTGGTAGTTATGTGAAGTCACGGTGTTCTTCTTCGGGCTTCCTCGAGGAAGAGAAAGAGTTCTTCGGGCTTCCACGGGGCAGTGGAAGAGAAGAAGTGGAAGAGGTAGTTTCTTGCGAGAGAAGGAAGAAGGAAGAAGAAAGAAGAAGAAGATTGTTCTCCCTAGGCTTCTTCGTGGTGACTTGTGACAGAAAACAAATTGGGTTTATTTCTCTTGTACGTGTTTTTTCTTCGGTGTATCTGGGTGTAGAGTTTCTTCGCTATATCTCAGTGTAGAGAGAGAATAACAGAGAAAGAAGAATAGAGAAAACAACGAAGAGTGAGAGATTCCTCTTATAAGTCGAGGTGATCGACTGGTGTAAATTATTCAAGTAGTAAAATCCTCCGCAACCACGTGGATATAGACAATTTGTCGAACCATGTAAATTTGTTTGTTCTCTTATGGTGTGATTTTTCTCGTTTTATTTTTCACTTCTTCGATCGTTCTCCTGTTTTGTTTTATATATACACCACATCAACTATTATATCGAGATCTCACACCAACAAAAACTGGTATCAGAGCGTGGTTTCGAATTTGAGGTAGAATGACGGCTGCAGATGAAGTGAAGGTTTCAGGGATCGAGAAGTTTGATGGCACAAATTTTAGCTATTGGAGAATGCAGATAGAGGATTATCTTTATGAAAAAAAACCACACCTTCCATTATTGGGGAAAAGACCTGAAAGGATGGATGAGGTTGAATGTAATTTGTTGGATCGACAAGTTCTTGGGATTATTCGATTGACCCTATCGAGGTCCGTTACACACATCATCGTCAAGAAAAGGACGACTGCAGTTCTCATGGTAGCCTTATCAGGTATGTATGAAAAGCCATCAGCGAATAACAATGTGCACTTGATGCACAAGTTATTCAATTTGAAGATGGTGGAAAGTGTTTTTATTGCTCAACACCTGAATGTTTTCAATATTATCACAAATCAATTATCGTCTGTGAAAATTGATTTTGATGATGAGATGTGTGCAATGATCTTGCCGACTCCATTTTCAGATAGTTGTGAAGCAATAAGAATAGCAGTTAGCAGTTCTGCAGGTAAATCTAAACTGAAATACGATGATATTTGTGATTTGATTTTGGCTGAGGATGTTCGCAGGAAAGACTCTAGCGAGGTCTCAGGTTTGAGTTCGGCACTGAATGTTGATTTCAGAGGGAGATGACATGACATGAACTCAAGTATAGGGAGATCAAAATCAAAGTTTAGTAAGCAGACAACCTGTTGAAATTGTGGCCACATAAAGAAGACTGTATGAATCATAAGAAGATGGAGAATGATAACGAAAATGTAGTATCTAAAGAATCACAGAATGCACTATTGTTGACAGTTCATAGTTCTGTTAAAAACTTGATATTGGATTCAAAGGCTTTGAATGTGGTAGCAAATTTATTAGATGCCACAGTGCAGGACAATGATGAAAGTGAAGAGGAAAGTGGGTCTGGGACACCCATTCCTATTGTTCCACAGATAGATGTTGAAGAACCAGAGAACTATGAAAAAATCTTGCAAGATGAAAGTTCAAGCAAGTGGGAGCTGGTAGAACTTCCACCAGGGAAGAAGATATTGCACAACAAGTGGGTGTAACAGGTGAAGACTAAGCATGATATCAGTAAGAGGTATAAGGCTATGCTTGTTAAAAAATAGTTTCAGCAGAGGCATGATGTTGCCCATGTAGTGGGAGTTGTAAGAAGTAACAAGAGTGACCCAAGAAATAGCTTGAAGGAGCAAAGCTATGTGGAGCCTGCTGATATGTTGACTGAGCGTGTTGTTCTTCAGAAACTGAAGTTGTGTATAACTTCAATTGGTCTTTTGGAGTGAAAACAAAGGCTTTGAGTTGCAGAGGTGGATGATTCAAGTTAGAGGATTCAAGTTAGAGGATTCAATGGAGGATTCAAGGTATAGGATTCAAGTTGGAGGATTCAGTTGAAGAAAAGGGCGACACTGCCAGTGGAGATTTAGTTCGAGGAAGGAGATATTGTAGCTTGTGTATCGGTCTCCAAGTGGGAGATTGTTAGGCGCCTGAGACCGCTTCCCCTATCGCGAATCGCGATCTCCCGCGAACTCCCACTCCCACCTCCTCGTGAAACGGCGCTCCCGTTCCCATCTCCCTCTCCCCCTCTCCTTTTGTTTTTCGTGAATCGGTGCCCGATCCCGCTCCCGATCGCGAAGAGTCACACCTCCCTGTTGGCGCGAACCGTTCCCGCCTTCTCTATTTCGCGAACCGAAGCATCCCTTTAGTGCCTTCTCTTCGTGATAAAAAGAGCGGCTCTCCTTCAAATTTGGTAATTATGTGAAGTCACAGTGTTCTTCTTCAGGCTTCCTCGAGTCAGAGGAAGAGTTCTTCGGGCTTCCACGGGACAGTGGAAGAGAAGAAGTGCAAGAGGTAGCTCTTTGTGTCAGAAGGAAGAAGAAAGAAGAAGAAGATTGTTCTCCCTATGCTTCTTCGTGGTGACTTGTGACAGAAGAGAAATTGGGTTTATTTCTCTTGTACGTGTTTTTTCTTCGGTGTATCTCGGTGTAGAGTTTCTTCGGTGTATCTCGGTGTAGAGAGAGAAGAACAGAGAGAGAAGAAGAGAGAGAGCAACGTAGAGCGAGAGATTCCTCTTGTAAGTCGAGGTGATTGACTGGTGTAAATTGCTCAAGTAGTAAAATCCTCTGCAACTCCGTGGACGTAGGCAATTTGCCGAACCACTTAAATCTGTGTGTTCTTTTATGGTGTAATTTTTCTCGTTCTATTTTTCACTTCGTCGATCGTTCTTTTGTTTTGTGTTATATATATATATATCACATCAACTGGTAAATCTAGATCTCGCACCAACAATAGTATTTACGTACATACCTCCTATTTCATAAAAGATAAACATCTGAAATCCTAATAAAAGATATACATTGAAATCCTGATACAGAACAACATCAGAACTCCAATCATAATATGTCGCCCATATGGTCTGGCCCCACTGAATACAAAAAAATTAAATAGCTTAATGCATAGCTGGGCCGTAATGCAAATCTTTTGTTATATATATATATATATATATATATATATATATATATATATATATATATATATACATACATACATAAATATACATATATATCAGTAGAGTGGTTGCCAATAAAAATTAAAATTTTTGTTAGATATGTAAATACATAAGAATTGAATAGTATGGGTATAAATCTTCCAGTGATTTTTTATATGCTGAGGTTGCCATCCTGGAAAACGAAAGCATTTTTAATTTAATTATGTATGTCATTGGTGTACATAAGAAGTAATAGAATAAAAAGTATAAGTTATATGATTATAAAAATAGAAGAATGAGTCACCATCAAATTGACATTCAGTTGCTCTGGAAGAAGTTATTGTAGCCTTAATTGATTAACTTAATTTTTATTTGTCAATTAAAGATTGGAAAGGGAGAGAGTGCCTACTTAATGTATTACACATAGTAGCTTAAAAGAAACAAGCCAAAAACATTTGCTCAAAGGCTGCATCCAAAGATTGATGCGGGCTCCTATTTTAAGCCCAGCCCAGCCGCTATGGAATTTATATGGGCCAGGTGTGGGTTTGTAGTAAAAGAACGTCGACTTCGAACTGAAGCCATCAGAATTCAGAATGAGATCATTTAATCAGAATGCCTTATGAGAAATTTTTCGTCAGCATTTGTTTTATTTGTATTACTTGTAGTTAACATAAAATTGGGATGAGAGAGAGGGAGAGGGAGAGAGCTGTAATTACTAATAATCTTACAATATAAATAAAAGATCAATGTTAGTTATACAAACATAAAATATTTATATGTAATGAGTTGAAATGGTCTATATATATACACAATGCGTAAGGAGAAAAGTTGTAATGAGAACATCCTTATATATTATGTCATGATGACAAAACATATGATGAAAACTAATGGAAACTAAAAACAAACACTCACAAAAGCAAATGACATTTAGTAAAAGAAGGAAAAAATAAATGCTTAAAATTAAGTTTTCTTGCTTTCATTTATATTTAAATATCATTTATTTAAATCTCTTTTGTCACTCCACATGCTCAGACATCTATACCTGACCAATCTCCTAAACTCCCATTAGATTGGCTAGCTGATCGTTTTATACTGTATTGAATTCTTCATCATGGTCCTCTTAACAGCTCATACCTAGTGCTTCTTCTAATGGCCACCTCATGATCACTCACGCTAAGTCGAGTAAACTTAAACCAATTCAAAAATTGAATCTGTTACATCTTCTCTACTCGCCAAACAAATAGAACTTCTTAAACTCAAGCTACCAAACACTCTCATTGGTGGAAAACAATGAATGGAGAATTCCTTGCTCTTTAAAATTGAGGGATTTGGTTTCTTGCTCCACCACCACCTAATTAGCCTATTCTTGGATGTTGTTGGATGTACTGTACTAAGTTCCATTTTGATAAGACCATCACTGGAACAAAGCTCGTCTTGTTGCTCAGGGCTACAAACATGAACACATGGTGTTAACTACTGCGAGACATTCAATCTGATTGCCAAGATAATTACTCTTTATATTTTTCTCACAATTGCCTTCATTAAAAACTAGCAAATACTTTAATTGGACACTTCTAATGCCTTCCTACATGGTACTTTATAGGAAACTGTGTATATGCAACAACCTGTGAGTTTTATAATCAGAGGTTCCTAAACATGAGTTCTTACTTCAAAAAGCTTCATATGTTTTGAAGCGATCTTCTTGTTAATGGTTCACTACCATCTCTTCCTTTTTCATTAACCAAAGCTTTAGTATTAGTAAGGTCGATCAATCTCTCTTGATATTTTACCAATCATATCAACACATATTTGTTCTACTTTATGAGAATAGTTTTTTTTATTACAAGTATGAATATCACTGTTATTAATGCTCTAAATGCCCAACTAAGTACTAATTTTTAGCTCAAACATCTTGGTAATATTTCTAAATCCCTAGGAATTGAGGTAATTCATAAACCTAAGTTCATGTTTCTCACCCAACAACATTACTTCGCTCAAATTTTGCAAACTACCGAAATGATGGGCTGCAAACTCGTATCCACTACTTTACCTAGCAAACTTGACATGTCATAATGCACCTCAACCTTTTCGTAAACCGACTAAATTTTGTCAGCTTGCCGAAGCTCTACAATATCTAACTATCACTCGACCGGATATAGCACATGCATAACCACACTACACATCACTTTCACCTCCTTAAGAGGTTGCTTAGATATTTTTAAGGAACAATTCAATATGGACTTCACTCATGGTGACCTTATTATACGACTGTTATTTGTGCTTTTTTGGGAGATACTCTGTTCATTTGGAAAACTAAGAAGCTACATATTGTTTCTCTCTCTTCCATCGAAACCGAGCATCAATTGTTAGCTAGTGCTACAATTAAGTGTTCAGGGTTACGTCGTCTTTTGGCTAAATTTGGAGTGCTAAAGCATCAGCCCACAAAGCTTTACTGTGGATATCTCTGCTATGCTGATGACAAATAATCAAGTGTTTCATGTTCGTACTAAACACAATGAAATTAACTAAAATTTTATACAAGTTCAAATTAACTATGGTGAAACCTAGATCCATCATTTGCATACTCAAGGTCAATTGGTAGATCTCTATACAAAAGCATTGCTGAAATCGTGTTTTAATATCTCAAAAGAATAATGCATGTTCTCTCCGAGAACCCTCTTCTCAAAAGGGGTAATAACTGTGGCATTCTTCCTGCTCTGTTATAGGTGTAGCAGGTGTTATTAATTATCTTAGGGGCTGTTTGGTTTGCTAAAAATGAAATACAATATAAACTGTAAAATAAATGCATGACTTTATATTTTTTTCTTTGGTTTGAAGTAAATTAAAAATAATGTAAAAATTTATTTATGGGAGGGGTGAATGGGGGGGCGGCAGATGACTTGCGGCGGGCTGTGGGCCGGTGATAGCCGGTAGGGGGTGAAAACGGGCGACAGTTTGTCGATAGCATTTCATAGTTTAATTCAAATTCGGTAAAATCAGCCGAATTTTAAATTAAGTCAAAATGAATTAAAGAGTGAACTTTAAATTCATTGAAACTTTATATTGTACTTGTACTTCTTCTTTCTAAACATATAATTTCCTCAAATTTCTATAAATGAATTAATGTACACCAAAAAGCCCCTTAATGCCAATTTCGGTAATATGCATGTTGGGCATGTTTCTCCTTTGTTATATATATATGAGTGTGTATAAGCCATGATTATGTATTCAAAAAACAGTCCTCTAATAAATTTACGTTGCATCAGTCTTTACATTCTACCGAACTCCAATTCAGGCTAATAAATTTTTTTTATTTTATTAGAAAAATTCGACTTTAACAAATCATCCCCTTGAACCAATGAAAAGGAAAAATAAAGTATGGCTGCCAGCCTTATACGTATTACATGCCCAAAACAACAAACATGCACAACAATGACACTGAAGGTTTAGTAATAAATAGGGACACTTTGGAGAACGACAGTTTCGACTGTGAGGCCTGGCCCGAACCCAAACAATACTCCCCACTCAAGGCCCTCCCCAGTGGTAGCCTTGCCTTCTTTTGCAGATCTTTTGCGCATCTCATCAAGAGCAAAGTGCACGCAGACACTCGACATATTACCGTACTCTGCAAGCACATGCCTGGAAACCGACAGCTTCTCCGGCTTCAACCCCACCCTCTCCTCCACCTGGTCAAGAATTGCTCGGCCGCCGGGATGTGGCACCCAGAAAATTGAGTTCCAATCCGAAATGCCGAATGGGGTGAAAGCCTCTTCCAAACACTTGCCAACATTCTTAGAAACAATTTGCGGAACATCTCTATGGAGCGTAGCTAGCAGGCCTCCCTCACTTACATGGCCTCCAATAGCACCCGCTGAGTCAGGCAGTAACACTTGAGATGTTGAAACTATGACGAAACTAGCCCGCTCATCAGCCGCCTCATCTGGATCGGCGCCCACTATAACTGCGGAGGCACCATCGGCAAATAGAGCCTGGGTCACAAGGTCATCCTGATGCTCCTCAGAAGGTGCACGAAATAGCACGGTGGTGGTCTCTGCACAAACCACCAGAACTCGTGCGCCTTTGCGGCTCTCAGCAAGGCACTTGGCGATGCGAAGGGTTGTTCCGCCAGCAAAACAGCCCTGCTGATAGAGCATGACACGCTCAACATTTGGGTTGAGGCCAA
The DNA here is from genome assembly GCA_003013225.1 of Phalaenopsis aphrodite. Taxonomy (NCBI): domain Eukaryota; kingdom Viridiplantae; phylum Streptophyta; class Magnoliopsida; order Asparagales; family Orchidaceae; genus Phalaenopsis; species Phalaenopsis aphrodite. The sequence continues at coordinate 1,106,443 of NEWO01000079.1, forward strand.
GGATTTGGGTGAGCTGGTAATCAGCACCAGGTAAGTCCATGCCGCTCGTGGTGCAGAAGATTAGGTGAGTTATACGCGATTTAGGCTGCCCCCAGTCCTCAATAGCCTTGGTGGCCGCCTTCGCGCCCAGCTTTGGTATCTCCCTTATAGCAACCTCTTGCCTTACGTTTAAAGATTTGTCCATAAATGTGCTGAAGCAAGGGTTTGCAGTGAGAAATTCCTCGTTCCAGACAAAGTGGCGCTTTCTGATTGCCGTCTTCTCACCTGCAGATTATTATAAATTTATTAACTCTAGCCTGTTTATAATATGATGAATGCAATTAAAGGAGATCGATTATACTAGAACAAAATATAGGTAATTGAGATAACTTACAGATGCGCTGGAATTTCTTTTTGAGGTCGACCAAGTGCTCGCTATTGGTCACTCGGAAAAAGAAGTCTGGGTAGGCGCTCTGTTCAATGAAATTTTCTGGATTTGCCTTACCGATGGCCAAGATGGAGGCAAAGCCCTCTGCTGTTGGTGTCTTCTTGATGGACGCAAGGCTCGGCATGGTCAAAGCTTTGGTTATTTTGGTTTGAAGAAGGGGGAAGTGACAAGTGAAGCCTTATAGCTGATACAATTCAACTGACTGGGTGTAGAAGAAGAAGTAGCTCGCACTTGGCCTGTTTTTTCATGGCGACTGATAATTTATTTATATACTCGTGAATCGGAAGAGCCGAAGAGCAAAGAACTTGGTAGATGGCAGTAATCCACATCTACCACAGATATTCCACGTGGTCTACGGTCATCGCAATGCTGTGAATTGACTCTCAGCTCTTTTCCACGAAATATGGCTTGGCGTCATGGCGGCTTCTTTAAAACATCTTCTTCGAGGGATGGCAAATTTCTTAGAAAAGGTTGATTCAATTAAAGGCAAGTTTAATTATGACAGTCAATAAACTTTTATCAGTCTGTCAAAATTTCTCAACTAAAAACATAACACATTTGTCACATTTTAATCAGTGAAACCTGCTCTTTTTCTTTATCTTTTCGTTTGTATTTTTCAAAAACATAAACAACAAATATTAGTAATATTGATATTTATAAATATAATCTTGAATATTACAAAAACAAAAATAATAGTAACTAATAT
>NEWO01000079.1:1110248-1136899 GCA_003013225.1 Phalaenopsis aphrodite
TCCTTCTTTATCAATTATATTAAGACCCTTTATATGGCTAACATTTAAGAATTCAAAGTCACCTGCCCTATTATTAGATGCTTTAGATCATAATAATTTTTCTATTTCTGATGTCTTATATAGTTTCTACTTATCTTTAATTAATCCAATTTTTTCTATAGAATTTTTTATATATCAACTTAGAACTAATCAATTTTCTCTCACCAACCTCTATCGAAGATAAATATGTTTTTTACCTCCCACCACATAGTGATTCAATTCATATAATGTCATATATACTAATGCTCCATTAGAAGTTAATTATTATTAACAGACTTGATCAAGACTCTCTAAGCTTTCTTTAAAATTAGATACATAACCGACATATCCTCAAGTAAAAAATGATTTTTTTTCATATTGACTGTATGTTTAAGGGTGAAAATTGATATTATAGTTAATTTTGTTCTCAAATTCTCCCAGATACATTTCATAATCCATAACTAAAGTTTCATTATGATAGTAATAATAATAACAATAATCAATATTTTTTTAATTTTGATGATTACAAGCATATACATCTGTGATAAACTCACAAATATATATGATTGTCTCATATGAAGAAAATTTGCACACCAAGTTAGTTAAAATATTAATATACTTGAGAATAATATGACAATAAGTGAGTCACAATTATTGTGATATGCCTCTAATGCATACACACACACACACTCATGCAATACATGTTTGCATGTGGGTTTGTGTACTTATTATTGAATTCAAATCTGTTTGGGAGGTCTGCATAAGGAATAAAACGTTGAAGGATGAGAGAGAGAGCAATAGCCCAGTAATGAACATTAAAATTTATGTAACATTTGTTCATGATACAGACCCCAAATTTATAAGAATGAGTCATTATATAATTACATATTGTACCTCTAATGTTCATAGGTATGGAGGGGATATTTTAGTTCGTACATAAATTCGGCCTTTGGGGGCCGAAGATGTGATTGGGCGGCCATTAAGCGGGGTGACTACGAAGCCAGTGATCGTTAGGTCGATCGATTTTATGGACGGTCTACCATGAGACCAGACAGGCCTTCATGTTTGGGTGGTCGTTAAGCCAAGTGTTTATGAGACCAAGCGACCCTAAGCCGGGAGGCTACTTGCTGAAGTTCCACATCAACTACCTTTGAAATGGAGGATCCGTTTCAATTCCTCGATCTATCTGAGTTTGAAGGTGACATGTTCGTCCAAGCAGACTAGGTTAGTTGTGTTCTTCAGAAGTGATCTACCCCTTATTCGTCTGAGGCGCATCGTCCATATGTAGAGCGGGATCATTCCAATTCATTTCTTAAAGATCACAACTCAATTGCATGCCTTATTTTTTTTTAATATGTTCCGTTGGAGTAGTTGTTAATATCGACAATTTAATCGTAGATTTACAAAATTTGAACTTCATTGAAACATACTTTTTAAAATTATCAGCTTCACATTTTAGTGTGTTGAGAAATTTAGGGCGAAAAAAAAACATGAATCGACACAAATCTAGAAGAAGACACAGAGATTTACGAGGTTCGACAAAGATGCCTACGTTCTGAGGAGCAAAGTTACGACTTCCTTTTTAATATTAAGAAAAGAGTGAGAATACAAGATTCAAAATCTCAGAGTCTCGGAGACTCTCCTAGGGTTACAAACAAGACATATACATAACTCTATAGTACAATATGTAATTACTTAAATTACCCATATACCAAACCGCGGGGTGTTGCCCATATAATGAAACTTCTCCAATTTGACAAATCCTTCCGCTCCACTCAGCTCGTGGGCTCCGCTCTGCTCCAACTCTATCCCATTTATGATATATGAGTCATACCTAACAAATCTCCATCTTGGCGAATATCCAACCCTTTAGGAGAAATATATATACCCAACAAATCTCTTCTTTGGTGAATATCGAGCCTCTTAAGAGAAAATACATAATGGAGTTTCTTAAGCATTGGTGTGGGTTGAGTCACCACACTTCCGCTAAACCCTTGCTCCCCCCAACCCACTAAATTTCAAGAGACATTCTCCTTCAATTCCAAGAGACATCTCTTCATTCCAAGAGACTCCAAATTCTAGTATTATGAGTCATACCTAACAAATCTCCACCTTGGCGAATATTCAACCCCTTATGAGAAATATATCATAGAGTTTCTTTTACAGCAATGTAGGTTGGGCCACCATTTTAAATAATCCCTTAATTAAGAGTCCTTAATTAAGTTTCCCTTAATTAAGTTTTCAAGAAAAATAACTCTCTTAATTAAATTTTCCTTACTTAAACTTTCCCTGAAATCCGTTTCTTTAACTTCCAAGAAGAGCTTCATGTTCATATGGAGCTTGTCGGCATTTCGCTTCCCTTTGCTTTCGCGCCAATTCCGGCCAATTTCGCGCGCGACTTGACGAATAATATTTTCTTGCCTCCATCGGAGTCGTCTGACATGCCAAATGCCGACTAGTCTTCGCCTAAGCGAACGCCAAAGTCTAGCAAAATGACCCTGGCAACGTGCCCCTCAGCACGCGCCAAAAGGTCTCAGGTGAGTGTCTAAACTACTGGATTACTACGGCAAAACCGTAAGCTATCCCGAGTCATGCAAGTGGACACCCTATTTTCGTGACATCAAAAATTGATGCCAACACTCCCCTTTCTTTTCAGAAAAGCTTCGCCTTCCCTTTCCAGACAAACTCTTTTTTTTCCTTTCCGCTTTCTTATTAAAAAAGCTCTGTTTCTGCTTTCCTTTAAAAAAAACTCTGCCTTCGCCTTTCTTCCAGAAGTAAATCTTTTCCTTTCCCGAGTGCAGCAGCAGATTCCCTTTCCTTGTCTTTCGTGAGACCTGGAATATCTACGTGCCTCCCACGCCGCCGAAAAGAGTCCTTCTTCGCGAATCCTTCTTGCCTGGTAGAGAATCGCCTTTGCGATAGTCTTGCCGCCCTCGTTCGTCTTGTTCACCCCGAACCGCACGCAAACTTGCCGCGATTTGGAGCCTTCGCGAATGACTTCGTCCGGATCGCAGAACTCTGTCGAACCTCCTGTCGCCTTCGCAGAACAGATCACCTGATCTTTTGCTTCACGAAAATGTTCCCCGCCTGCAATCGCGTGAAGTCGGAGTTTTGATCGCTAATCCGCCGAACCGTCGAAGCATGCTTGGTCTTCTAAATTCCTTTGCGCCGAGATCCGAACTGCCGGGAAGCTTGCATAAATCCTGCCCTAGCCTCCAATCTTCTCTGTCAAAATCTTCTTTATTCATGCGCCGTCCAAATTTTTTTTCCCTGCCTTCGAACCTCAGTCTGATACCACTTGTTGAGAAATTAGCGCAAAGAAAAATAGAAATCGACATAAATCCAGAAGAACATAGAGATTTAATGAGGTTCAGCAAAGACGTATACATTCTCGGGAGCAGAGCTACAACTTTCTTTTTAATATTCAAAAAAGAGTGCAGCCTACAAGATTCAGAATCTTGGAGTCTTAGAAACTCTCTTAGGGTTCAAACATGACATATATATAACTCTATAGTACAATATATAATTACTTAAATTACTCATGAACCAAACCGCGGCGTGTTGCCCTCGCACGCCAAACCTTATAATGAAGCTCTCCCGATTGGACAGATCTTTCCGCTCCACTCCTCTCGTGGGCACCGTTCCGCTCCAGCATCAGTTTCATTTATGATATATGAGTCATACCTAACATAGTGTTTGAAATTTATTTTGTCAGCCGAAAATGTTTTGATAGATCCCATGTTTTATTCGAGGCTGAGTTTGTATAATGGGTATATTAGTCAATTTTTATTTTTATTAGTATGTAATAATCCTTTATTATTTATAGGAAGTAGTATGATTGATTTTAGTGTGTGGAGTTGTAACTCAATTTCAATCATCTTTTCTTCTCCTCGTCAATTGATAATGGAATAAGCCCTCATCATGACATAGGCGGATTTGGGTTGAACATCATAAATCGCACCATGTTTGATTTTTTGTTTGTTGTATAATTTTATTTTTCACATTTTTTTGCACAATAATTAATATCAAAGTCTAATCGATGCCATTGAGACCAAGTTGCGGACACAAGCCAAAGTGAACGGAGTAAATTGGGTTACAAGATCGGATGGAAACCTGTATAATAACATATAATGAGGTACTTCAACAACCATAAATAACAAAAATTAGAGCTTAAGAAGTTGAAAATCAACAAGGAATGAAACTTCAAAGAGTAGAGCTAAAATAAAACCCAGGTTAGAAACATAAATTCGAACTCCATAAAACACATTCATTATAATCTTATTTTTTGAGAAGTAAAAAGCTTTACATAAGTTGCATATATTAAAAAAAAAAAAAAAACTTAATAGCCGCAAGCCTTAACAGCAGAACAATGTATAACAACTTTATAACAATACAAGAACAACGATGCCAAGGTACAGTTGAACAATATAATGATCAGCAGCATATTCATTTAAAGAGGGACACTACGTAGAACGACAGTTTCGACCGTGAGGCCTGGCCCGAAGCCGAAAAGCACCCCCCACTCAAGGCCCTCGCCGGTCGTAGCCTTACCTTCATTTGCAGATCTCTTGCGCATCTCATCAAGAGCAAAATGCACACAGACGCTCGACATATTACCATACTCTGCAAGCACATGCCTGGAAACCGACAGCTTCTCCGGCTTCAACCCCACCCTCTCCTCCACCTGGTCAAGAATCGCTCGGCCGCCGGGATGTGGCACCCAGAAAATTGAGTTCCAATCCGAAATGCCAAATGGGGTGAAAGCCTCTTCCAAGCATTTGCCAACATTCTTAGAAACAATTTGCGGAACATCTCTATGGAGCGTGGCTAGCAGGCCTCCCTCACTTACATGGCCTCCAATAGCACCCGCTGAGTCAGGCAGTAAGACTTGAGATGTAGAAACTATGATGAAACTCGCCCGCTCATCAGCCGCCTCATCTGGATCGGCGCCCACTATAACTGCGGAGGCACCATCGGCAAATAAAGCCTGGGTCACAAGGTCATCCTGATGCTCCTCAGAAGGTGCACGAAATAACACGGTGGTGGTCTCTGCACAAACCACTAGAACTCGTGCGCCTTTGCGGCTCTCAGCAAGACACTTGGCCAGGCGAAGCGTGGTTCCGCCAGCAAAACAGCCCTGCTGATAGAGCATGACACGCTCAACATTTGGGTTGAGGCCAAGGATTTGGGTGAGCTGGTAATCAGCACCAGGTAAGTCCATGCCGCTCGTGGTGCAGAAGATTAGGTGAGTTATACGCGATTTAGGCTGCCCCCAGTCCTCGATAGCCTTGGTGGCCGCCTTCGCGCCCAGCTTTGGTATCTCACTTATAGCAACCTCTTGCCTTACGTTTAAAGATTTGTCCATAAATGTGCTGAAGCAAGGGTTTGCAGTGAGAAATTCCTCGTTCCAGACAAAGTGGCGCTTTCTGATTGCCGTCTTCTCACCTGAAGATTATTATAAATTTATTAACTCTAGCCTATTTATAATATGAGGAATGCTATTAAAGGAGATCGATTATACTAGAACAGACTTTAGATAATTGAGATGACTTACAGATGCGTTGAAATTTCTTTTTGAGGTCGACCAAGTGCTCGCTATTGGTGACACGAAAGTAGAAGTCTGGGTAGGCGCTCTGTTCAATAATATTGTCTGGGTTCGCCCTCCCGATGGCCAAAATGGAGGCGAAGCCGTCGGCTCTTGGGGCCTTCTTGATGGATTCAAGGCTCGGCATGGTGGGAAGTTTTTGTGATTTTGTTTTTGAGGAAGGGGAAAGGTGAATGAAGCCTTAGCCGCTAGAACTCAACTGAGCAGGTGCGATCAAAGAACTAGCTTGCGCTTGGCCTGGTTGGCTACTGCGCTGATGCTTGCTTTATATACGCATGGATGGGGAGGAAAGGGAGCTTGGTAGATGGCACGAATCCTCGTCTGCCAAAACACCTTGCACGTGATCTTCTACTACTTCGCTCATCCGTCTACATTAATTCTTTGATTTGACTTTATTCTTTCCACGGAATGAGTTCGGTGTGCTTGTGGAAATAACATTTCTTTGAAAATATATTAAAAAAGTTTATTTCTAAATAAATTAACAAATGCGCAATAGAGCTTTTAACAAAAAATATATGATTTTGTGGAAAGATTCTTGGCACAATTATTTCACAGGGAATTAAATTATTTCTAAAACGTTATAGCTTTGAGTTATAAAATTTATAGAATTGGGTGTTAAAAATTCATTTTACATGAATACAAAATCTTCATGTAATTAGAAATAAATAAATAAATAAAAATAAAAAAGTTAGAGAAGTTATACAAAATCTTACATGAATTTTTTTTTAAAATTATTGCAAGATCTGACTCACTAAAAGCAATTTAATATAAGCTATAGTATTTCACTGTTCTCTCTAAGTTGAAAAGAATCATTTTGACTGAGTTATAGAGATTAAGCAATAATGTATTTGCTTTGCTTCAATAACACAAGAAAGTAGTTGGGCTATAATAGTCATTAGTGGTAGGTAGTTATCCATGATTAACGAGAGTCTGATTCCTGGTCGTTTCTAGCTTCAATTTTTTCAAGAATGTGAACTTAGCTATTAACTTGTTTATTCTCTTAGATCACACTTATGGTGTTCTAGGAGCAATTTTTGGATAAATTTTGTCAAAAACCAAAAGCACTTCTTTAGATGTTTTAGGCCAATTTCGATTATTATAGATCATTATTTATAATTTAAGTAATTTAATGGTATTAAAATTATCTTGAGCTCATTAGATTTCTTTCATCGAGATACTTGATTTGATTAGAAATATGCCAAATTTGAAAATTAACTAACATTTTAATTAATGAAATTATAAAACTTCAAATCATACAACTTTTGTTTAGGGTTGTATTGTCAAGATATTTACTTTAATGATAAAATTGGTATCCAATATGTATTGAGATTCATGTCTGATCAAGCTAATTTTCTGACAACACATCTGACGCCCCTTATTTTTGGGTGTCAAGGTCCTCGAAGATTATGCCCTTTGAAAATATAAAATAAATTTTCAAAAAAGAACATAAAAAATTACAATTTTAAAAGAAAACAAGGACGTTCTCATCTCTTGGATGCCAAAATGAATTCCCTCTCGAATAAGCTAACTAAATTCCATCTATCATAATATCAAATATTCTTAAAATCACATCATCAATTGTTGAGAATTTTAAAGTTTTATTTAAATCACCTATATTTTTTTTTACAGGCTCCGTTGGATTTTGAAAGTAATTAAATCGATATCAAAATTTAAAAAAAAATAATGAAATTGGTTAAGTCGAGGCTCAACATAAGTCGAATCGTCACTGTTATCAATATCATAGGTATGCATACGTGAACGCACACTTGCAAACCTGCATGTGGATATGTGTGCACACAACATGCGTGCGTGTAGTGTCTACATGCATGCATGATATGTGCAACCATGCCCAAGTTTACATGTTCGAGGGCAAGCATGCGTGCTTGTAGGGCCTAGCAGTTGTGGTTGATAAGTGAGCTTGTGGGCCCCACGACCACAACCATAGGCCCCCATAACTTTACTTTTGTGGAACCAAGCTGTGAGAGGAAAGAAGGCGGCTAAAATTTATTAGCTAGGATCACATAATGAGACATACAATGCATAACATTTTTTTCCAAGTGATGGAGCTAAAATTGTTCATAAGTTGATATGAAAGAGATTTGTTGCATTCAATGAAGATATCGAAGCTAAATCTTTAAGAATCAAAATTTTATCACTTATCTTTTCTTCTACGTGTTTTCTTTCATTCCTTGCTCATTTTTTGAAAAAACTTTTCCTTTTCCGTCTCCCACCCGCTCCTGCCGCATTCCCTATTTGTTCGATAGCATAATTATTACTATTAATTTTCCGCCTCGATTACCATTACCATTACTATTAAATTACTGTTTTTCGTTATTGTGTCATGTCTGCTCCTACTTCAATTAGCGACTTGAACTGTCTCAATACAATGAAACTCCTGCCTTGTCTCCTCCTTCTACCGAGCGAGATTGAGAGATGAAGCGGGCAAGCAACATCATGCATTGAAATAAGGAGTGAGAGTAGGTTAGATCATAAGGAGCCTTCCTTTTCAGTCTTGCTGCTCGCTGTTACTTCATTTGCCTAAACATGCAATTCGATGCTTCCTACGTCAAAGGAAAAATACCAATCATGGACAAAGCAGATTCTCTCTCATGTCATGGAAAGAGTCTATGCCGCAGATCGTCTGTTCTCAAATCGATCTTTCTCTTATCTTTCTCTTTCAATTGTGCAACGAAGTTCCTTGTGCTCAAGCCCAATTCTACATTAGTGTGACCGGAAAGATCAAGCAACACACTCGCTCCCACAACTTCCGTCTCCTGCTCGCTCCTGCCACATACCTGTCGCTCCCCGTATATTGGGATTGATACGCCACCAACAAATGTTCATCATCTGACATGAATCTCGAGGCATGACACCGATCTTGAGGCGATATTTTGAATAACAAACGTTCAACTCTTGACAAAAAGTCATCCAGAGCTCTGATTTCAGCAAACTTATAGTCAAACTGACCGACTCGATGAAACATACCAAATGATATAAAAACTATTCTGATTCGAGTCTAATCAAGCCCAAATCAAGTTATTAAACCATTTTTGGAAGATTTTCGGACATATTTGAAAATTCAAATAGATATCGACACTAGCAAGTCTATACTCAAATCGAGCGTCTCGACAAGACGAATCCAAGATCACTCAATTTTGACATCATTAAGACACTCAAATGTCTACTAAACACCATATGATTGAAAGAAACTCTCTAACCGTACGATCAAAATTGTTCATATTACTACATTAATTGCACCAAGAATACTATAAATAGACATCTTCCCCTCACATGAAGAGGGGGGAAGCCTAGAGAGAGACCNTAATTGCACCAAGAATACTATAAATAGACATCTTCCCCTCACATGAAGAGGGGGGAAGCCTAGAGAGAGACCTTGAGGTTTTGAAGAGAAGTTGCAGCTCAGCACTACCGTTGACCGCTGTCGACCACTGCTGAATTCCCTCAACAACCACCGACAATCATCAACCAATGACAGTCGTTGACTATGTCAATCGCCGTCAACCCCGACAACCTCCATCGACCACTGCTAACCGCCCTCGACCACCGCAAACCACCACCGTCAATCACTTCCAACCACGCATCCTCAGTCAACACTATAATATGAAAAATATAGTTTCTCTTTTCGTCTTTGGGACAAGAGATTTATGTATCATCAATCAATAGTGAATTTTCACAACAAGCCAGACCCGCGGTTTTTCCCTTTACGGGGTTTCCACGTAAAAACCTCTGGTGTCACTACAACATGCCTCTTCTTTTATCTATGTGCGTTGAATTCTCATGCAACATTAAGACGATAATCCATTACTCTACCGCCGCGAATTTTCTATCACACATCAGGGATGAAGAGTGGGTTTACAATTAAGACGATAATCCATTCCTTTCCCTTATCTCCTCCTTCAGATTTCCCACTCCTCTCGCTCTCTCTGCTCGCTCGAAACCATCCACTTCGTGACTCCACCTGCACGATACTGTCGCAAGTGAAGCTAGCTAGGAAGGCAATGGTGGGATTGCGGTATATAGAGAACCGAAACTCCCATCTTCCTCTTCATTCGCTCTTGCCCGAAATTGTCAAGGAAGCTAACTTCTCTTTCTCCCTGTCACACACATCGCTTCTCTAAATACCGTAATCCATCTTCCATGTGAATTACCGAGTTCCGAGTTAAGGTGAGCAGATGAGAAATGAGATTTAAGATTTTATTAGTTTGAATATCATTTTTGGTTAACTTACAATTCTTTCTTTTACGATACTATAATATTAATTTAATAAATAACAGTAATTTAATAGTAATGGTAATAGTCATAAGGGTCAAATTAATTGCATCTAATTTAGTAAAATAAGAATATAATAATAATAATATGAATATATTATTACAAGTATGTTTATAGGCCAACATGCATAATTTTTTTCTTTTAAAAATATTATAGCTAGAATAATAGCATTAATAATTGTCGAATAGGTCGAACTTAATTTAAAGAATAAATAAGTTTAATTGTTTAATAATTTTATTTTTAAATTTTGTAGATTACTAGTTAAACCGTCAAACTTGTAAAAGTATCACAATTGCCATCTCGAGGTAAGTTATTGTTGTTTATTGGATGATAAACGTACCATTCTCAGTGATGAGCTTTAGTCCTTATTAATTGTTGCAGAATCACATCAACTGCTTATATTTGACAGTCATGCTCTTGCTACTTCAATTATGATGTTGCACTTGTTATAGAATTACTTTATTGTTCATGCTAAAATTAATAACCATATTAAGTTATTGCGACATACTTGAGTAATCCTGCAATTATAGTGTTTTTCTTTTCTTGCATTTTATGAACCTGTATGTGGATTGACATCATATCACAAACGCGTGTAAGATTATATACTTCTTATATATTATATGTGTGAAAAAAAATTGACACGCTCTTGTGTGTGATGATATATAGGTCAGCGGAACACTTTTGGATAAAAGGCTAGTCGGGCCGATGGGCTCACAGTGACGATTCTTCAGGAAATCACCGGGTTTCCTTGGGTTGCTATTTAGACATTTCCGGTTTCAGTGTGTCAGTTAAAACTGACGATATAAAAATAAATGAAAACATAATAATAAAAAATTTAATGAAAAATACTTGCATGTTTTACTATGGGATGCATAATTGATATTTATGCCTCATGTTGGTCTTACAGTGTTACATACACAAATAATGATTTTTTCTTATTTATTGTTCATGATGCATGCTTCATTTCCCTTGTTGTTTATGCTTTAATGAATAGTTGTTGTTTACTAACATTATCAAACTCATTCTTAATTTTTACATAACAAGTTTTATTCAGCCACCAATAGGACCGTATCCATCGGAGCAGATTTTTAAGTTCTAGTTTATTAGTTATATTTTAGCTATTTATTTTTTCTGTTGGGTCAAGATAGTTGTTCCATATTGTTCTATATGTTTTGATTCAACTAAATTTCTATTTTTCAGTCCAAGTTGTTGTATTAAAATTTTCAGAATTAATAAAATTATATTTTCTTTTTATTTGCAATACAAGTCTCTTTTTGGAAATTCAAAACATGTTCAAAACATTTCATCACACCTGATGATGTCGGGATGTACCGCCTTCCAGACCCAGGGTGTGACACTAACAATTGCACTACAAGCGGCGGGGGTGACAAAAAATTACCAACAAAAACAAAATAAAGAACGTAACAAAGAGGAAAAAGAATGGATGAACGAATAGATGATAATTAACTAGAGCTTGTGAGTTTGTGAGTGCGTTTTTTTATCAAGTTACTTTTGAGTTTTTACAATTTTGAGTTATTGTATTTCAATTTTAAGTTTCTTAAAGTTTGAATTGAAACAATCTATTCTTTAATTATAAGCTCGCCACTATTTGAACTGTGATCTACAATTATTAAAAAACTTTATATTCTATTTTGAGAATTCCTTTTATGAAAAACTGTGTAAAATCGTATATGAAATTATTATGGTTGTTGCTGTTGTAGCCGATTGAAAATATGCATAACCACAAAAATTAATTAAAAAAATATTTAAATTATCACAAGCTAAAATCACTGTGAAAATGATCGCAATTAAAATCACTGAAAAAGCCATAGCAACTAAATTTTTTTTTCCAACGGTTTTAGGATCGCTATTGGAAGTCTTTGTAGTGCTAATTATAAACAACTAAACCCATTGTAATGAAACTAATAATTAGAACTGCGGCAAAAGTTATCGCAGTTAAAACTATTTCCCGAAGATTTTAAAATCGCTGCTAAAAGTTTTTGTAAATGTTTAAAATCGACTACAAAGAAAATAGGTAGGGTTTTTACTGCTAGGTTAGCGTACATAAAGTGCTGCCATTTTTTCTTTTGTTTTTGTTTGTTGCGTGTCTTAAAGCAGTGGAGAGATTTTTTTCTTTTGAATCTGCTACAAAACTCCGACATTTCTTACTATGGGAAATGTTTTTTGTAGAATTTACCTAAACCTGAATTGGATTTTAGCCTCTTTGACGACAATGCTTCGACGACCAAGCTTAATAAAGAAGTAGGTGGGAAATAGACCATTGACGTCTTTTCTTTTTGTTAGTTTTTACAATGGTTTTTCCCATCGGTGTACATTAAATCTTTTCTTTCATCAACATGCTAAAATTCTCAGAAAAGCATTTTTGGCAGCATTTCTTACAATAAAAAATATTTTTAATGTAATTTATGGAAACTATTTTGTAATTATTAAAGAATAGTTTTTTCTTTTCTATGGAAAATATTTTGAATTTAATTAAATAATGAATGATCATTGTTATATTTCTCAAGTGGTCCATGTTTATCAAATCATTTTTTAATTTAAGAAATATTTTTTTTAATTTTTGAAATAAAAAATTATATTTTTAAGTTTAAGAAAATAATATTTATTTTGTTAAAAAAATAGTTTTAAAATTTAAATAATTCATTATTTGAGTTAATTGATTAAATTATAAATCTTATTGAAGTTTTATTATAATGTGGAAATTATTTTCATCCTACACATTATTTCATATTAATAGCTTCATGGCTTAAATTGTATCATACATTTTTTATATATTTTAAACTTAAGAGGTCATATAAATAATTCCATAAATAATAACAATATTTATATGGCCATAGGACTAGGGGTGTAAACGAACCGAACACGAACGGACAGAGCTTGTGTTCGCGTTCGGTTCATTTGAAATTTAGTTTGTTTGAAATAATTCGTGTTCGAAATTGTTCGTGAAATTACTATTCGTGTTCGTTTATTAACGAACGAGCCGAACACGAGCTGTTCGCGAACGACTAGCCAGTTTGACATCCCTAACATTAATATATATATAAATAATATATTACATTAATTATATAGCTTATATTATATAAATATATAATATCTATATTCGTATATTACTAATATAGTATATTAATATATTATTATTATTATTTTATTAAATATTATAATTTATAAAATTTAATTTCTTAAAATATCATAAATTATATATATATAATTATTTTAAATTATTTTATATTTCGAACAATAACAATTCAAACACGAACGAACGCATCACGGTTCGTGTTTGATTCGTTTACTTATTTGGTCACTATTATATGTTTAAACATATAAAATTTGCTCCATTGTACACATTATATTTTATTTAATGGTTAGGTTTAAATAATTTTTGAATCCCATAGAAATGAAGGAAAGTACAAGGAACAAAAAAAAAACGCAATCCATGCATAACCCGCCAAGTTTGTTATGCTAAAAACATGTGTGTCAGGGTTGATGCATATATGCCTAAGGCATGATGTTAATTTATTTTGAAATGACGTAAGAATTAGTATGTTGGCATATATTGTATGTGTTGAAACGTTGTAATAACTTGACTATGCGATGTGATATATGATAAGATCTAGATAAACCTTTTTTTTTTTGTAAGATCACAATGAATATTGTATCATATTTCTGCCTAGCTTCCTCATCCGATGAGCAAAGTCCCTCGACTCCAGTACATGAAATAGATGACACAACCGACAAAGTCTATATTGAGCCAGAGGGTGACTCGTAAGTTGACTTAATTGTACAATATAGTAATTGTTGGCTTCAATTTTTGATGTCAAAAGTATAAGGTGTCCACGTACATGACTCAGTTTGGTCTACGGTTCTTTCGCAACATCCGGTAGTTCCAAACACCCACTCGGGACTCTCTATCACTTATTCGGGGTAAGAAGCTAGAGTTGGCAAAAAATTTAACCTTACCCAGAAAAGCTGCTGTCGGGAAGCTTCATTTAGGACTTAAGATGTGCTTGGTGCTTAATTTGATAATTAGAGGTCACCACACGTTTGTCTGGAGCCTCTCATGGCCAAAGGGAGCCACAAAGTCCTCATACGCGCGTTACACGAAAATTAGGGTTTGCGACACCCTACCCGCGCCTTAGTTTAAGACAACCGTTGGCCACCAATTTTTCGGTGAATGACCGACGAGAATAGTCCATTTTAGAGTAATGAGACTAAATTTCATTCATATGAAGTCTCCCATAGCTTACTATTTCAAACCTTGTATTTTATTGCCAATTATATAAAAATGGTTATGTAAAATTTTGCTAATTGTACATATGATTCCAGGTACGGCTGATACTCGAAAACCTTGATCAATTCATATATGAAATCGTTAAAATTCAGTTAATGCTCGAGAAACTCAGACCAACACTTGACAGTGTTTCCGTCCTAGCTACAAAATCAACAGTTATTGGCAAAGCCCGATAGGAAAAAAATTATCTATATAACCAATAAGGAAGAATAAACATATGATAAGTAAGCCATGAAATGTTTGACTCAAAATGCTCATGCATCATAGAAATATCTGTCTCTTGGCTAACTCCTAACAGGTCAAGCTCTAATAGTGATTCCTTATCCATTAGTGATAAGATTCACTGTTGATAGTGTACAAATAACCTCAACAACAAGTCCAAATGTTTACTCATGTGAAGACTGTGATAATATGTGCTTAGTGCATCAAACGTAAGAAGCGATCTGTCTAGATGACTTAATCGAGCGGCCGAGACATGAGAAATATAAGACTTAAACTGGGCGAGAACATAACAGACGAGTCTTAGACACTATCTAATCAACACTCATACATTCAGTTCAACAAATTTTTTTGATTAGTTAGTCTTTTGGCATCTCAAGGGTAACACGAAGCATATCTTTGCTCGGGATACAAATAAGGGGATTTGACATGTTCTCCAATACATTGCTCGAATGCTGGCTGATATGAACGAAAAGGGTCATGGAGCAAATAAAAAGGAGTCCCATCATGCCATTTTTATAAGAAACAAAGGCAAAAAAAAATCAAGTAAGTTTAATTATTGAATCATTGATAAGTAGTAAATGTTATATGCTTTTTGAATTAAATTTATTTTTGCTCATCACTTTGTCACTTTCAAGAAATAAGAGAATCAAGTACTAAATATGCGATATTAAAATGCGTCGCCGTTGATCCTGAGAGGATCTAACGGTATAGTAGGAAAGAGTATGACGATAGAACACTTACCGACAAAAGACCATGAGGCCTAATCCGATTGAGTGAAGCTTGTCAGAAACGGTGGTGCCCGATCCACCTGCTTGGGCGGTTACTTTGCTTTGGAGAGTCACACCTCTTCACAAATAACCACTCATGCCTTCCTCTTTTGTGAAGTGAAGCATCTCTTTGCTCTCTTATGTTCGTGATAAAAGCTTCAGATGACACTTCTTGAGTTTAGACGTCACAGTTTGAGTTCTTCAGTTTCCTCGGAATAGAGGAAGGTTTCTCGAGGCAGAGGAAGAGAAGTGCAAGTGGTAGTTTCTTGCGGAAAAAGGAAGAAGAAGAAGATTGTTCTCTCTAGGCTTCTTCTAGGTGGCTTGTGGTAGAAGAGAAATTGGATTTATTTCTCTTATAATTTTATCTTCTTCGGTGTATCTCGGTGTATAGTTTTTTTTATGTATCTTGGTGTAGAGAGAGAAGAAAAGAGAGAGAAGAAGAGAGAGCAATGAAGTGAGACTGAGAGATTCCTCTTGTAAGTCGAGGTGATCGACTGGTGTAAATTCCTCAAGTAGTAAAATCTTCTACAACTCCATGGACGCAAGCAATTTGTCAAACCAAGTAAATCTGTGTGTTACGCTATGTTACTATTTTCTGTTGTCAATTATCTCATTTTATTTTTTGCTTCGTCGATCGTTCTCCTGTTTGATTTATATATAGACCACATCAACTGATATATCTAGATCTCGCAACAACAACAACTGATATCAGAGCATGGTTTCAAATCTGAGGAAGAATGATAACTGCAGATGAAATGAAGGTTTCAGGGATCAAGAAGTTTGATGACATAGATTTTGGTTATTGGAGATTATAGATAGATGATTATTTTTATGGGAGGAAAATTCATCTTCTGTTATTGGGAAAAAAGACCTGAAATCTTGGATGAGGCTGAATGAAATTTGTTGGATTGACAAGTTCTGGTGGTTATTCGATTGACCCTATTGAGATCTGTTGCACACATTGTCTTCAAGGAAAAGACGACTGTAGATCTCATAACAGCTTTAACATGTATGTATGAAAAGTCATCGACAAATAACAAGGTGCACATGATGAAGAAGTTATTTAATTTGAAGATGACGGAAAGTGTTTCTGTTGCTCAACATCTGAATGTTTTCAATACTATCACAAATCAATTGCCATTTGTGAAAATTGATTTTGATGATGAGATATGCGCACTGATCTTGTTGGCTTCATTGCCAGATAGTTAGGAAACCATGAGGATAGCAGCAGTTAGCAGTTCTGCAAGTAAATCTAAGCTGAAATACAATGATATTCGTGATTTGATTTTAGCTGAGGAAGTTCGCAGGAAAGATTCTGATGATGTCTCAAGTTCGATTTCGGCACTGAATGTTGATTTCATAGGGAGATTACATGATAAGAACTCAAGTATAGGGAGATCAACATCAAAGTTTAGTAAGCAGACAACTTGTTGGAATTGTGACAAGACTGACCACATAAAGAAGAACTGCATGAATCCTAAGAAGATGGAGAATGATAGCACAAATGTGGTATCTGAAGAATCACTGGATGCACTATTGTTGGTAGTTCATAGTTTTGTTGAAGACTTGATATTGGATTGATGGGCTTTGAATGTAGGAAATCTGTCGGAGGCCACAATACAGGGCAGTGATGGAAGTGAAGAGGAAAGTGTGTCCCGGCCACCCATTCCTATTGTTCCACAGATAGATGCTAAAAAACTATAGAGCTATGAAGAAATCTTGCAAGATGAAAGTTTGAGCAAGTGAGAGCTGGCAGAACTTCCACCAGAGAAGAATGCATTACACAACAAGTGGGTGTACCAGTTGAAGACTTAGCGTGATGTCAGTAAGAGGTACAATGCTAGACTTGTTGAAAAAGGCTTTCAGTAGAGGCTGAATGTTGCCCATGCACTGAGAGTTGTAAGAAGAAACAAGTGTGACCTAGGAAATAGATTGAAGGTGCAAAGCTATGTGGAGCCTGCTGATACGATGGCTGAGAGTGTTACTCTTGAGAAACTAAAGTTTTGTACAATTTCAGTTGGTCTTCTCGAGTGAAGAGAGATGCTTTGAGTTGTAGAGGTGTGTCGGCACTATTTTTGGTGTGGGGTTTGCCCGTAAGAAGCTGTCGGTCATCGAAATTGAAATCTCGTTGCCCACTTCGGAAGGACGTTAAAAAAAATTAGTTTTGAAAAATATGGAGTTAAACTGACCCCATAATTTTCATAATTTAGATGAAAGAGCACTTTACCTCAAATCATGTATTTATCCTGAAGGATGAACACAAGAATTGAGGGTGANTACCTACTAAATGTTGGAGGTTAAGATCAATATGTGGAATTTCAAGTTGAGTAAATAGAAGAGTTTTGAGTTTCTAATGATGGGGGTACCTTTTCTAATTTTCTAAGACTAGTCAATAGGAAAGTCCTATAGCTAGACCTAGGTTACTAAAGAAATTTCTAGACCTCAACCAAAAGTGAGGTCAACAAGGTGGATGATACATGTTGAAGAAAAAGACAACACTGCCAGCGGAAGATATCAGTTTGAGGAAGGAGATGTTGTTAGCCTGTGTATCGGTCTCCAAGTGGGAGAATTGTTAGAAACGATGGAGCCCGATCCACTATGCTTGGGCGGTTACTTTGCTTTGGAGAGTCACATCTCTTCATAAATAACCACTTTCGCTTTCCTCTTTTATGAAGTGAAGCATCTGTTTGCTATCTCCTGTTCGTGATAAAAGCTTCGGATGACTCTCCTTGGGTTTAGACGTCACGGTTTGAGTTCTTCTTTGGTTTCCTCGGGATAGAGGAAGGTTTCATCGGGGCAGAGGAAGAGAAGTGCAAGCGGTAGTTTCTTGCGGCAAAAGGAAGAAGAAGAATATTGTTCTCTCTAGGCTTCTTCTTTGTGGCCTGTGACAGAAGAGAAATTGAGTTTATTTTCTTATAAGTTTATCTTCTTCGATGTATCTCGGTGTAGAGAGAGAAGAAAAGAGAGAGAAGAAGAGAGCAACGAAGTGAGTGAGAGATTCCTCTTGTAAGTCGAGGTGATCGACTGATGTAAATTTCTCAAGTAGTAAAATCCTCTACAACTCCGTGGACGTATGTAATTTGCTGAATCACGTAATCTGTGTGTTCCGCTGTGTTACTATATTCTGGTGTGAATTATCTCGTTCTATTTTCCTCTTCGTCGATCGTTCTCCTGTTTGATTTATATATATACCACATCAACTGGTATATCTGGATCTCACAACAACAACAACTGTCATAGTCAAAGTCAGTGAGGCCAAAACTGACTGAACCACAAAACAAACTAAAGATGACCACATGATACGTGAATGAGCCAATCGGTCATGAATGAGACAAAAAAACATCCAAGCCAATCCTCACATGAGAATTGCTTAAAGAAGATTCAGTCCCCTAACATCTCCACTCACCCAAGGGACACCCAAAGGCCCCTCTCTCTTTTTTTTTTCTCCTACTTACACTCTAATCTTTAGGTGGGGGCCATTCACAAAAAAATCAGTTTAGCATTTGGCAATTCCTCAACTCAAATATCAGAAACAACAATTTTCAAGTAATATTACGTTCCAATTTAGACATTCCAGCCAGTATACCAAAATTGGAAAGACACATGTCAGCCAACTCCACGTCACAGTCATATTCATAATGCTTTTTATTTAGAAGTGCAAGGTATAAAATATTCGAACCATATTTAAAAAAAAGAAAAAAAGAAAGCAAAAACAACAAAAACAACAGAAAATCAAACAGAATAGCCAAAATAAAGAACGGCTTTAAGCCTAACTGTAGGAAGCCTAACTGTAGGATGAATTCATTAACAGCGAATTCCCGCAACAATGATACTGCAGGCTCAACATTAAATAGGGACACTGTGGAGAACGACAGTTTCGACAGTGAGGCCTGGACCGAACCCAAACAGCACACCCCACTCGAGGCCCTCGCCAGTAGTAGCCTTAGCTTCTTTTGCTGATTTTTTCCGCATCTCATCAAGAGCAAAATGCACGCAGACACTCGACATATTACCGTACTCTGCAAGCACGTGCCTGGAAACCGACAATTTCTCCGGCTTCAACCCCACCCTCTCCTCCACCTGGTCCAGAATTGCTCGACCGCCGGCATGCGGCACCCAGAAGATTGAGTTCCAATCCGAAATGCCGAATGGGGTGAAAGCCTCTTCCAAGCACTTGCCAACATTCTTAGAAACAATCTGTGGTACATCTCTATGGAGCGTGGCTGTTAGGCCGCCCTCACTTACATGTCCTCCAATAGCACCCGCAGAGTCGGGTAGTAAGACTTGAGATGTCGACACTATGATGAAGCTCGCCCGCTCGTGAGCCGCCTCATTTGGGTCAGCCCCCACTATAACTGCCGAGGCACCATCGGCAAATAAAGCTTGCGTCACAAGGTCATCCTGGTGCTCCTCAGATGGTGCACGAAATACCACCGTAGTGGTCTCCGCGCAAACCACTAGCACTCGTGCACCCTCGCGGCTCTCGGCAAGGCACTTGGCGAGGCGGAGCGTGGTTCCGCCAGCAAAGCATCCTTGTTGATAGAGCATGACACGTTCGACGTTCGGGTTGAGGCCGAGGATTTGGGTTAGTTGGAAGTCAGCACCGGGTAAGTCCATCCCGCTCGTGGTGCAGAAGATGAGGTGCGTTATACTAGACTTAGGCTGGCCCCATTCCTGAATCGCCTTGGTGGCCGCTTCCGCCCCCAGTTTCGGTATCTCTCTTATAGCAACCTCTTGCCTTATGTTCAAAGATTTGTCCATATATGTGCGGAGGCAAGGATGTGCTGTGAGAAGGTCTTCGTTCCACACGAAATGGCGCTTTCTGATTGCTGTCCTATCACCTGAATGAAATTGAAGATCATGCATTGATTGGTTCTGGCACATTTATGATTTGTAATTTGGTGCAAATTAAAAAAATTTAAATGGAGAATTGGGGTGCCATACAAATGCGTTGGAATTTCTTCTTGAGGTCGACCAAGTGCTCGCTGTTGGTTACACGAAAGTAGAAGTCGGGGTAGTGGCATTGTTCAATGAAATTTTCAGGGTTCGCCTTACCGATGGCCAAAATGGAGGCGAAGCCGTGGGCTCTTGGTGCCTTCTTGATCGATTCAATACTCGGCATGGTGGGAAGTTTTTGTGATTTTGCAAAGTTGGAAGGGGGAGAAGTGGAAACCTAACTAACGGCTAGAACTCAACTGATCAGCTTTGGCAGAGTAGCTTGATATTGGCCTGGTTGTTTAGTCGGCTGATGATTGCTTTATATAAGCAATGATAGTAGGAAAGTGGGTTGGTAGATGGCACGCAACAACACTACAAATTCTAGTATATTCCCATGGGGTCTTGTCGTCTAAGTCTTCGTAATGTTTACTTGGACTTCCACTTCCATAATGGTAAGGACTAAGCTGTGTTTTATTTGGACAAATTAATATATACAAAAATAAAAAACAAAAGACTTTGATTCGAGACTTATAAATATTCAACGTAAAATTACAATTAAATATATATAAAAAATAAATGAATTAATTAAAATTTAAATTAAAGTTGAATTATTTTTTATCTAAAAACGGATAGAAACTTAATATTATCACCTAGATAAAGCTATGCATAGAGTTAAAAGAAAAATCTAATAGTAAAAAAAAAAAAAAAACTTATTAAGAATATTTATGGTCTTCACGTTCACGTAGAAAATTAATAGAAAGAATTCAGTTTATTTCACATGAATAATATCCTATATGCATTTAATCCAACAAAATGTGAAGATTTAACATTAAACCATTTAAATAAAAAGAAAAGACACTTGCTTAACATTCTGTTTGGGGCGTTGGTTGGTGCGATTTCATACCGCAATTTGCGGTGTTTAATTAAAACAGCGCGGCCACAGTTTGATTAATTTGATGCAAGATGCGGGCCTGCATTTGCGCTATTGCTTTACGTTTGTTGTCGTCGTTCTTTTCTTTGTTGACCTCCTTTCTTCTCTCGACTCACCTCTTGCCCTAAAAATCTTCTCTCTCAAGGGTCACGATTCCGTGTTTCCGGTTGCTAGCCCTTGTTTCTGATTTCCTTTCGGTGGTTTCAAGTGACTGTTGCAGTAAGCTTCCACTCTTCTCTAGTTCTCCTCTCGTTTCTTCGACTCAATTTAATGGCTCTGTACAATCTATGCACAGCGAAGTGGTTCACCTTCTTTGATTTTGGTTGGTTGTTCTGGTGAGCTTTCTATTCTCCCTCTCCCCCTCCTCTCTTTTGTTCAACTTAGTCTGGTGGTTCTGCACATAGTGCGCTCTGTGCGGTTGTTCACCTTCTTCCTCTCGCCACTATTATGGTATTCTCTACGATATGTACTAGTTAGTTCTTGATTTTGTAATTGGGTTCAATGGTTCAATTATGGTGGTTTTTAATTTTACAACTTGGTGGATTCGACCCTCCGTTTTTTTGGTTTTAGTGGACATCGACTTTTCAGTTTGGTGGGTTTTAGTGCGATATGTTTGGTAGATATTTTTGGTTATTTATGCTACATCCTATTGATGGGTTTGATCATGTGCAATGGTTGTTTTTGTGGTAAGGTTTGCATATGCGAATTGGAATATAGATGGTGGTGGTTGGAAATGCAAGTGAAAAGGCATTATAAATGATATGCACGGTAGATCATTTTGCTTCTTTTATGGCACACCCTGTTGACGGTTTTTATTATGTGCAATGGTTTGTTCGGTGGTGGTGTTTGCATATGTAAATTGAAACATACAAGGTGGTGGTTGGAAATGCAATTGAAAAGGCAATATAAATGTTTGCATATGCAAATTGATGGTGGTGGTATTTGCATATGCAAATTAGAAACATGGATGGTGGTGTTTGGAAATGCAAGTGATGTTGTTGTATGAAATTTGGTTGATATTGTTGCCCGAGTTGAGGTGTTGGATGTGCTAGTGTGTTGAGGTGGTGGTGGTGGTATTATGAATGTTTTGGTTTGTTGATGCCTTGGTGTGTGGATGTGGCGGCAATGGTGCGGTGTGGTGTGGTGACGTGTATGTGGTGTGGTGTGGAGTGGAGGTGTTATGCATGTTGTTGGAGGGGTAGTGGTGATGCTATTTTGACATTTTAATTTTTATCTGAGTTGTGTTACATAATTTTTATGAGAAATATTTATGTTGATTAGGTTTTTTCATTCTATTAAACACAATGGTTAAGTCCAAAGAGGTCATTTGAAATTTGGAAGAAGAAATAAATTATATTTCGTGATATGCAAACTTAACCCTTTTTCAAAATAGTGCAGATTGTGATTGCCACAATTACTCTTCATAATTATATTTGGTGGCATCCTTCCAGCAACGATACTATTTTTTGTATGACAAATGAGGATTATTCACTTGTCCCTGATGAGGCGTACGAATATCATATTGGACAAGATTTTTTACAAGCCGAAAATGATGTGCCTAAGACCTGTACGCAAGATGAGGAAGGTGCAAGCGAGATGACATAATTAAGGAAATGAATTATATAATGAGTTTTGTGAGACCTCACAAACATAAAGCTTTATTTAATTACTTACGTTATTAATTTTATTAGTGTTACATTTAACGGTATGTGTTTTTAAGCATTAAGAAAAGATGAGCTCAAAAATTTTCGGTACATTCAAATGATTGTGCTGCTACGACATGCTATAATGTTTTTTGCTTACTTCACATCGTCTACATAGCTATGGATAGAATTTTACAGGTTCTTAAGGAGAATCACAAAAAAATATGACTATTTTAGGTAGGAAGATGGGTTGGAAGATTCCACCGCTGAAAGTGATATGACATGGAGTGTTTTCTTGGAGAACAGCTTATCTCGTGACATACACCATTTGCATTTTAAAAATAATTTTATCATATTATTAATTATTATTTTAATAGTTCTCTTTTTAATTTTGGTAGTCATGCTACTCACTGTTTAAAAAGATGTCTATATTTATTTTATGATGTTCTGTACTGAATATTTGTTTTTAAGTGTGAAATGTACTGACATGAACATTTATGTTAAAAACAACATTACAATATAAGTGCATACTGATCATTTCTCTAGAAACAACTGCAGCAAAGTTATTTTCAAAATGTAAAAAACAATTAGGTAGTGAGCTCTGTGTAGGAGCTCCCTGCTTCAATTGCTTCATAGCAGCTTATTAATAAGTTGTAGCTACCCCATACAGACCCTAAGTTCTTAGTTAGTTGGTGGTGACGAGCTCTTTGTTCAACAAGATTTTAAATGTAAATTTAAAATTTTTAATTTAAATATTCTTATAGGTTTAATGATTAAGTAAGTACGTTAGTTCAAGATTGGCCGTATAGTAATTTGCGACTCTTACTTTTATGTTGGAAGAAGTTATTGTTATCATTATTATTTTAAGGCCTCTTAAAAAATAGTTTTTTTTTAAATTTAATTTTAAAAGCATCATAACCCTGTCATGTAGGCACAATATATATATATATATATATATATATATATATATATATATATATATATATATATATATATATATATGGGCAGACTGACGTAGGGTTTAGTGGGGGCAACTTGCCCCGATCAAAATTTTTTTTTCTTATATAAGACATCAATTTGGTCTTTTTGCCCATCTTAAAATATAATTTTGTGATTCATTACCATAACTCCTCTCACGTGGGATCTAGGGGAACTGTTTACCCACCCTTCTCATAAAAAAAAAAAAAATGGTTCTAGTCCATATATATATATATATATATATATATATATATATATAAATATAATAATAATAAGAATAAAATCTCAAAGATTTGTGTGTTACCTTACTTATGTATATAAATATGAATGTTTTATGTGTTAGGTATGTACATATATAATAATTATGTGGCATGCATGTAAATGAACCCCAGAGAGCAAACATTCCTCACATATTGGGCTCCGCCAGATGTTGAAAATTAATTAATTTATTTTTTTGTTTCTATAATATAAAAAAAAACCTCGCCCAAGACAAACTATTTTAAGTTGGCTAAATTTTATAAATAATCCGTTCTAAGATGGCTGATGAAACAATATAGTGAAATTTTTTCAAGGTAAAAAATGGCCTACTATATAAATTATTTTGTGTTATGATAGTTAATGATAACAATAAAAAATAAAAGAGGAAATTAATTTCCTTCTAGTTGATCTAATGAATATTTATATATAAAGTGCCGTATTTTAAAGTTTTTCTTTGTTTTAATTAGATAGCGGGAATGTGGAGGAAGTGAAATAGAATTCAATTTGTAATTTGTAATTTTTTTTTCTTTTCTATCTCCTTAAAAATTTTAGTTTCCAAAAATAAACCTATTAAAAAATATAGAGCCAAGATAGTATAATAATTTCAACACATATTGAAAAAGTGGCTTTAATTTGAATTTTATTAAGTAATAAGTTAAAGTTGAGCTAGCTTAATTTGAAACATTAAGTTGTCAGGTAACGCGTTAAGGATTTTAAAAATTATCATCAAACTTCTGAAATTTTATCTCCCTCTCTCTCTCTATATGCATGTGTGTATATAGACACACACACATATTTATATCAAACCCACATCAACATTAATTGCGAGGAGATTCAATTGGCCAAGAGAAATAAGTACGATTAGAAGGGCTAACTGGCAGAAGATCCAGGACTTGCTAATGGAAGACCAAGGGATTTATTTGACCAAGCACAATCCTCCAAAACCAGAGTTAGAGGCGATCGAAAACAAGCCATCCGAATCAAGGGCCGAAACCATTCAAATTGAGGAGAGACACCAACCACCTCTTAGTACAATCCACCAAAAGGAAAAGTTCAAGTCAAAGATAATGACTAGGTCAAAAAACATCCCATAAGGCCCTCATCAAGGTAGAGCTATTTATCGGATTAGTACGGTGATTCATCATATTCCTGGTGGCTTAGTCACATCCCGACGACCTGAGTTCTTCATTCCGGGATAATAAATCAACAATCAAAGCAATTTAGCTGGTTGGCAAAAACCAAGCCGACCAAACAAAATCTCATTGCCCTAAAAACAGTTCGAGGTTGGCCAACAACACCAACTCAACTTTGCAGATTGAGTAGTCCCGCCGAACTGTAGTCATATATTTGCAAAATACCTTATAAAAACCCCATTAGAAAAGGGATAAGAATATAATTACACATACTATACTCCCTAACCAATAGATAGAGGATCATTTCTTCAATAAAAGCTAATCAATAATCCAAATTATTGTGTTATTACTGTGCATTCTTCTCTCAGTTTCTCTCTCTCTCATACATACACTCTATTCTTTAGGTGGTGTTCACAAATAAATCAAGATCAAACAAACATAATATATATATATATATATATATATATATATATATATATATATATATATATATATATATCAGTCATTATCAAATCACACAAGCTCGAATTGAATTTGACTTCCTTAAGCCGGAGGCATTTACATACATACTGCACAATTCCTATTTATCTATACATATAACACCTAAAAATTACTTTTTACATTTATACCACCTAATCATTCAAATCACCTAAAAAATAATACCATTTTAACTTTTAAAAGGTGCATATACCTTTTCATGCATATATGTGGTGGCATATGTGTCAAAATTGAAGTTTAGGTGTTAGATATGTAAATACATAAGAATTAAGTTGTATGTATGTAAATCTTTCATCCATTCATTCTAAAAAACTAAATTGTCAATCATCGATATGAATGCATAACCGGCTCTTTTATTTCAGTTCAAGCAAAGACAAATTGAATAGATCATTAGGCTCTTAATGTAGAACATGCTTATAAAATTGAATAGATTTGTTTGATTTTATCTTCTTCGTTGGTATGTATTTAGAAATATGTATTTAGAAATCCTTAAGCATGCATGACTTCTAAATAAGACAGATAAATGAGTCTATTTTCAACAACTTTCTATCTATTTTGTGTTGAAAATTATGATCACAATTTTATTCGGGTAATTACTTTCTTGCTATTTATCATAAATTTTTATGATGGGAACTATTTTCTCAACCTGACATGTTAAATTGAAATAGTTATTAAAATACCGCTCCCTTAATTTTTAAAAAAATTATATTTATAATTTCAAGCTTTCTAAAAATTTTTTTCTCCAAAATTACAATCATCTCAAATAGATCCAAATTGATTAATATATAAATAAAGTAAATTATTTTTTATTAATTAAATAGATCATTTATGATAAAATTATTTTCAAATAAATAGGTCAAACCAAAATTTAAAATATAATATCTAAACTATAGTTTTAATTTATTCAATCTGTCTTTTATTGACTGTTGAATGCCATTTGTTTCTCCTAAGCGCCCACCACGCGGTACCGCAGTTGTAGTTGGAGAGTAAATTATGGCATCTTGGCATTTGTTTTTATTTTTTTATTCTAAAAGCAACTAGGTGATAATGTTTCAATTGTT
>NEWO01000079.1:1137050-1157135 GCA_003013225.1 Phalaenopsis aphrodite
TTTTTGAGTTTGTAGACTTCGCATTATGATGATGAGAAAAAAGAATTAAATTGACTATTTGGTGTAAATTCTTAATTTGTTGGCCTCTAGGCTAAATAATAGTGAAAAGCATAGATTCAAGTGTATGTGATGCGGTCTTCTCTTCAACAGTTGCCAATACGTGTGATGTTCAAATGTAGCAGTATCTCACGATGGTGATATTTGAGATACACTCTAAAAAGATTACGAAAACTATTTAAGAATTGGCTATGTTCAACCATAAGTTGATAAGTAATTGGTACATTTAACATTTAAGAATTTGTATTACAGTTGATATATGAATGCCTATGACTCTACATGGGCGGAACCAGTCTCTTTTTTGAGGGCGGCAAACCATCCACGAGACCCAGCGTGGGAGGCGCTAGGGCAAAGCAATATTACAGGAAGGGCAAAATTAAAATATTAGAAGAGGCAAAAGAACAAGCAGACCTCCGGCGAGTGCAATTACCCTTAGTGAACCCTACCTTGATCCACCCTTGACTATACATATAATTTATATAACAAATGTTGATTAAATTCACTGTTTTTATTGCTATGATTATTGTTTTATAACTAGTAAAGACAGTTAGAACATTCAAACATTCTGAAAAGAAATGGATGATAATTTTTATCTCAACTTTGTTATTCATGAGGGATTAAACCACAAGATTTCCTTTAAAAGATGAGGGACAATTAGGAGTGTAAGTGGGGTTGTAAAAAGGCCAATACAGTTGATGAATCGCCCGAATTTAGCTTGATTAATACTCATTATGCTTATTCAAATTAGTAAATAAATAAAATTGAATATTTTTTTAAAATTTGAAATAAATGAACTACATTTGAAGTCCAACTCTTTTGTTAATCTTCAAGCTCAAACAAATTCATTTGTTGTTCAACAAATAACTTTTTAAATGCAATATAATTACATGATTAATTAATAAAATAAATTAAATTATCTAAAAATATTTCGTTATATATATAATAATAACATATTATAATTTAATATCAGCATGAATATAAATTTAATACAAATTGTTCTTATTTTTTATTTCAAGGAACCAATTTGTTAGTACTTATTTATATTATTTGACTGAAAGAAAGTTTACTTCCAGGAGATATATTATTTATTTACTTGATATTAACAGGTTAGAAGCTAATTTAGACTTTTTCAATTACTTATTTATTTAAATTTCTAAAATTATTTGTTAATATATAACTTCATAAAAAAATTAAGTACTCATTAGAATTTTCATCTTATTTATTTGATTTATATGAAAAACTAAGTACAAATTAAAATTTAATTTTATACACAAAATTGTATCGCCTTTCAAATTTTTAGGCTTTTCAATTAATATAAAAATCCAAGTATAAATTAAATAAGAATATTAAAAATTTTAAGCAAGCCTAAGATGCTCACATATGTGAAAGCTCGACTCAAGCTCGAACTAAAGGTGACAAACTTTTGAGTCAACCAAGCCAACTGAGACTCGGTTTGATTACAACGCTTATAAATGTAAGTGAGCCAAGCCAACTCATGAGTCGGCTCGAGCTCAACTTTATAAGTGGCTCGTGAATTGAGCTTGATATGCTAGCAAGCCCAGATCAAGCCAAACCCAACTCGACTCGTTAGTTTATGAGCTGGTTTGTTTAAAAATTATTAATATAAAATATAATTAAAAATTTTAAATTCTAAACTATAAATTTAAATTAATAAATATATTAAAAAAGGTATTTTGAATTTTTTATCAAGTAAGTTCTTATTAATTATATTTTACGTTCTTATTCTATTTGTCATTTTATTATAATACTAAGTTTAATTAAAATTAATTTATCATATTCATACTAAACGAGCTGACTCAAAAGTTGGCTCAAACTCATAGATCTATGCTTGAACACAATTAATTAATCAAACTTAAGCTCAATCCAAAGGTGGCTCGAGCTCCACTCGACTCGTTTACACCCCCAAGGACAATACACTTGGTAACAATCTTAATTTTAAAGATGTGTATTAGATCACTTAATTCCAATGTCATTAATGTTCTCAAATGTTCAAGAAAATACCAAGCGATCAGGGTGAGATTATTTTTACTTATATGATGAATTGTTTAACGAAGTTGCTAGCCAGAGATGAAATAAAATATTACTCTTTAAATCTATAAAAAAATTAGAGGAGGGGGGGTTTGTGGTGGGGGGGGAGGGAATAAGTTGGAGGAAGCTCATGGATACGAAGAATCCCAGATTTTTGTTCCATGGTTACCATTAATAATTGACCTCAAGCCAAAATAGGCTCAAGCTCCACTCAACACGTTTACACCTCTAAGGACAACACACTAGATAACAATCTTAATTTTAAGGTTGAGTTTGAGATCACCTAGCCAATTCCAATGTCACTAATACTCTCAAATATTCAAAAAAATATCAAGTGATCAAAGGAGATTATTATTACTTATATGATGCAGCGTTTAATTAAGATGCTGATAAAATAAAATATCACTCTAGAAATCTGTAAGAAATAAGGGGGAAAAGGCTCATAAATGTGAAGAATCCAATAGATTTGTTCGACGATCATTACTAATAATTGTTATCACTCGACTATCATTTCTAAATGCTGCTGTTAGATGCTGCCCGATAGTCGCCTCTGTACCACCTCCACCCTTCATTAATTGATGTTGACGATTATCATCATTCAACACTTTTATTTTCTATCAAATGACACTAACATCGCACACTCTCCAACATTTTCACTGCACTCATTGGAGGCCAAGTAAAAAAAATTCAAACTTGATGCTATATATTGGACTATTATAACTAGGCCAAGCCATGTGCCATTTGTGATTTTCATGTGTATGTGAATCTTTGAGAAATTGCAAGACAAAAATACTCTCATGACTTTGTAAATTCTCTAGAACACATTAAAGATCATTAATAACATTCATTGCACCCAACTGAATAATGAGATTTAATTAAACGTGTCACTTAAAAAGGCATGTTCTCTAATTTTAAATAACCAGTTAGGCCCAAAGCTTATTTGATATAGAAATTTTTATGTTGTGTGCTAATAATTGAAAAGGAAAAAAATGTATAATGTTTAGCAAAAAAAAAACAAAAAAAATTTCATATGTTATAGTATATGATTCTAACTAGCTCACTTTTCCAAAATTGGAGGCATTAATACCATGTAAAAGATGTAGGCTATGAAAAGTTTGCTTTTTCAAAAAGACTTCTATTACAATGGGGTAGCGAACATGGAGGTGCAAATGTGGATGTTAGCAAAAAGTTTTCAAAAATAATACTTCACTTATAAAAAGGGAGTAGCTTGGGCAACTAAAATTATTGAGCCAATAATAGAAGTCAAGATGTCTCTCTTTTGTCAAGTAAATTGGTTATTTGAGCGTCTTGAAAGTGGTATATTGTCGAGGAATGGGACCACTAAATTAATAAACTTGAAGTTCATGGAGTTCTTGCTAGTAGCATCCAAGTTTTTGGCAAATAAATGCTATTAATTATATATACGTTGACTAATTTGTATTTGACATTAGTGGTCGCTCGAGTAGCTATGCTAGCTACTAAGTAATATATTTAGAGTAGAGAGATCAAATGTTACCCATCAAGAAATTACATAAAAATAAGCCATAAAAGCTTGTTTGTATTTGGTTCTTGCTATGAGCAATTTCTTGTATATTGTCTCAGTTTGATTGTTATCTCTAATATCAGTCCTCTCTACTATGATATATGAAACTCAAATATAGTTTATCAAATAAAAAAAACCTAAAATATGTTTTCAAAGAGATAAAAAAAAGGTGACATGACCTATGGTGAGCATTAATGAACCCTCTCTCTCATATTTAAAAAAACGAAATTTCATCACTTCCATTGCACCGACTAGTAATGAGTGAGAGGTTGGAGAGTTAGTATATTAAGATTAAAAGTAACAATAATAGGAGCAAATTTTAGGTCACTTTACTAAAAATTTTTTACTACCTTTAAATGTAGACTGCTAACACTTTTATTAAACACTTTTCTCAGTTTGATGTGAAAATCTATATATTTTTTTCCCCTTATAAATGATTAAAAATGGAAACATTCTTAATGCAATATTAATTTTTTTCCTTTGCATCTAATTACCTTTGTCATAAGATGAATCTACGATCCATTTTTTTAAAAAAACTAAATCGATAACTTGATAGTTTGTTGTTCCAATTTTCACTATGCAGTAACACCTAAGTGGATGGATATTTATCAAATTAAAATCAAAAGCATAGATAATATGAGAGTAATTTAGGGATTTTCTTAAAACCTTTATGATTGATCATCTTTAGTTGGAGATTTCTAATATATTAAATTTAACATTTATCTCTTTTTTGAGTTATATGCTGATGTTTTCAAGTTTTTCATTTTTGAGAAGATTAAGTTGAGTAAACTTTATTTTGGGTCTTAATAATAAGTTTATTCATGTGACTAAAAAAGTAGAGCGCCCATGATCACTTAACTCGTATCTCGTATGATTCTGGTATAAGGCTATTAGACTTAAAAATTCTCATTTTACTTTATAGTACTTCTTTATTTACTAGCATTATTTTTTTATATCTATTTTATCTTTCTATTAATTAAAGTACTATAGTTTATTTCATTATTTGACAAATTGTTCATTTAATTTATAATACTGATTCATTTGTTAACATTTAATATCATCGTAAAGTTTAATTTTCTATTTATTGAATTTGTATATTTATCTCCCAACAACTTAATCATTTCAAAGTATTTTTCTTACTATTTAATACTTAGCCTAATGTTGAGCCTCTTGGCTCATTGGATCCAAACATATTTCTATTTTGGCTACCCAAGTAATTTTGATTGGATTATTTCTCATGCTAATTTGGTGTCCATAGTGTTTGAGCGACTTCTTTCTTGTTGAATAGGAACCAGATGTGCTTATCTTGAATCGGCAAAAGAGCAAAATTGAACTATTCCATCTCTCGCAAGATAAAGTCTAGGAATAGTAATCCCTTCCAAGATTATTTCCAAGTGATGTTACATTACTAGATGAATGGTTCAAACCTAATAAGTTATTCTCTTTAATCTCTTAGCTCACCAACTCATGATTATACTCAAGTGGTTCTTAATTAGGGTGGTGATGGGGTCAAACCTATATTTATATAAGTGTTAGTGGGCAATCCATTAAAGTACATTTTGACTCATTTATATATAACACATTTTTTCAATAAATTTAACATAGATTTTTTTTTAAAATATAAAACAAATTCAGCTTGAGTCCGTTCCAATTGAAATTTCAACAAAGAGTGACGTGCAAAAGAATATTTAAATTTCTTGAGATTTATTATAATTATAAAAAAAATAATTTAAATCCAATAAAAATAAATAATGTTTATGTATGATAGATAATATAGTCCAATTTTGAGTCTCAAAACAACCCTCTAATGCTATATTTATTTTAATTTAGAGTTATTATGAGGAAAATGTGTGGGGTCATTATGGATGTCCTAAGCTCGTTATGGTTAGACCATTAATAAATACCCATTAAGGTCAACGTTTTAGAGTTCTTCAATGGCCTTGATAACTCTTTGTACATTTGGAT
Source organism: Phalaenopsis aphrodite (assembly GCA_003013225.1). NCBI lineage: Eukaryota > Viridiplantae > Streptophyta > Magnoliopsida > Asparagales > Orchidaceae > Phalaenopsis > Phalaenopsis aphrodite. The sequence goes on from NEWO01000079.1 coordinate 1,142,665, forward strand.
TATCATAGCTATGATAATATTAAATATGCTTCAACAACTAATTTTCTCTATTGGTACAATGCCCATATGCCTTATGTATCCTCCTCATTTCCAAAGGCTCAGATTCCATGGATATAATAGCCTTTCAAAAGTTTATATATGTATAAATTTTTAAATATAGCAAAAACAGGAATGCTGGTCGGAGTCAACATTTTGAAAACCAAAACAGATAATTATAAAATGGAAGATATAAAAGTTTAAGGTTCAAATATTTGATTACAATTCAACCGATGCAGTTGTGATGAAAATAGAAGTATTAAATCTTTAAAAAGTACTTGATCATGTAATCAAGCTAGTAATGATATTAATATGCAGTAAAAAAAAGATAAAACCTTGATTGCTATGCAAAGAAAATGATAAACCAAAAATTCAAAAAAAATAAAATAAAAAATAAAAATAAAAACTAGAATTAAAAAAAATTTCAGTCAAGAATCATTGATACCTATTCAACATTGATATTATTCTTCATGTGTTCTAGAAAATTCGCCGCGGTAGAGTACTAGATTATCGTCTTAGAGTTGCACGAGAATTCAACACACATTCTGGTGAAAGAAAAACAAGCAGTGATGACACCATAATGTTTTACATGGAAAACACGTAATGGGAAAAATCCATGGGGCCTGACCTAGTTGTAAGTATCCACTTTTTATTGATGATTACAGAAATTCCCTGTTCTACAGACGGGAAAGAGTTTCTAGATTTTTCAAAGTTATAATGTCGTATGACTGCGTCTAATTAATGGTGCACGATGACAATCAGAAGTGATCGACAGCAGCCGGTGGGTGTCTACACCGGTTAGTGACAGTCTACAGTGGTGTACGACGGCAGGCGGTGGTAGACGACAGTCGGCAGTGGTTGACGGGTCGGTGGTGGTCGACAACGGTCGGTGATGGTCGACGGAGGTCGGTGATAGTCGACAACGGTCAGCCGTTGGCAATGGTCAACGACGATTGAGATGGTGTAGGACTTCAGCTCCTTCTAAGAGCTTCAAGTTTTCTCTGAAGGCTCAAGCTCAACTTCATGAGATGGTGTGACACTCTATTTATAGTGTCATGTGTGCAAGTAATACAGGAATATAAACCATTTTGATCAGACAGTCCAGAAAACTTTCTTAAATCATACAACATTTAATAAACATTTGAAAGTCTTAATAAAGTTGAAATTCAGTGATCTTGGGCTCGTTGGACTGTCTTGTCAAGATGCTCAATTCAACTATGAACTTGATAGATTCAACATCTGTTCAGTCTTCCAAATAACTCCAGAAATCTTTCAAGAGCTGTTTAATGACTTTATTCGGGCTTGATTTGACTCGGCTTGAACAAACTTTGATATCATTTAGCCCGTCTCATCAAGCCGGACAGTTTGACTATAAGTTTGCTGAAATCGGAGCTCTGAATAATTTTTTATCAAGATTTAAACATTTTTTTGCTCAGAATATTATCTTGAGATCCGTGTTATATCTTCAGATTCGTGGCGAATAATGAAAAAATGTTGGCGGAGTATCAATTCTTTTTTTTTCAGTTTTAATAACATTACATTAGACTTATCTGTATTATAATTAGTTAGATGATGATTATTCATCACATAGGTTGAAAATAGTCTTTCTCCACCCAAAATGATTTTCATCCAATATTTAAATATCATTAATGTTATTGATGTACTGATTTCAAAATTTTTCATAAATAAATGTCAATTAATCGTATTCTCTATATTAAGAAGCCCAAAATTTCAGATACAATTATAGATAGAACTTGAATCAGCACATTAATAAGTTTAATACATGTGTTTACAAAAAACACTGATTAAATCACATTATACTGCCAACATAAAGGTAATCTTTCTTTTACATTCTGCAAACTTTATACTTTCAATATTTAAAAATTTGAACTATGACACGAGCTCGAGATGATTTTTTGAGATAGGTATGCTCAAATATTGATAAAAAGTCATCCAAAATTCTGATTTCTGCAAAATTCTAGTCAAACTGACCGGCTCGAAGAGATGAACGTTAGTCCAATCCGAGTCAAATCAAGCCCGTATCAAATCATTAACTGCTTCTGAAAAATTTCTGGATACATATGAAAGGTCAAACAGATGTCGAATCTGACAAGTTGATAGTCAAATCGAACATCTCAACAAGAAGAATCCAACGAGCTCAAGATCACTCAATTCTGATATCATTAAGACACACTATATGATTAAAGAGAGCTATCAGATCGTTTGACAAAAATGATTCATAATCCTTCATTACTTGTACCCAGAATATTATAAATAGAGCCTCATTCCTCTCAACAGAGAGAGCTTAAGTTTAGAGAGAGTCTGAGGCTTTGAGAGGGAGCTGCAACTCAGCATAATCGCCGACCATTGTCAACCACCACCTACCTCTATTGACAGCCACCTACCTCCATTGACAACTGCTAACCGTCGTCGAACACTACCGATAACAGTCGACCATCGCTGATCACCGTCGATTACCATCAACCACCGTAGACCACACTGACCTTCATCGACCATCGCCTACCATCATCGACCACCGCCGACCTCCGTTGACCTCCGCTAATCGTCGTCAACCACAGCTAACCACCATCAATCACCATCAATCATCATCAATCACTATCAACTAAACGCCAGTAGTTGACACTATGATCTAAAAAATATAGTTACCACTTTTCTTCTTTGGGATAAGAGATTTTTGTAATCATTAATCAATAGTAGATTTTCACAACTGGGTCAGACGTCATGGTTTTTCCTATTTATGGTTTTTCCACAAAAACATCTGGAGTCAGCACTATTTATTTCTCTTTTATTTGTGTGTTTGATGAATTCTCGTACAACGCTAACATGATAATTCCTCACCTTACTGCCTCGAATTTTCTTGCACGCATCAATAACCATCTTCTCATTTATATGAAAATTTATAAATGTTCTCTTGATTTCTACAAGTCTGTTTAGTTTGATAGTAGTAATATGATTATTTGAAATATTAAAATTATTTGATTTAGTGAAATAAATACGAGATTTTAAATTTTAAGTAGTTGCATGCATAACATTCAAACCTTACAGAACCAAGTCGTTTTTTGAACCACCGAATCCGCACATTTATGTGTCATACTCAAAATATTAAGATATTAATAAAAATGAGAATATGTTCAGGTTTTATTCTGAATCTTGATATTAAGTGAGAATTTTAAAAACTAATGAAAGATTCTTAATTTGGTAAATAGCAAAATTTTAGTGCAACATATATGCAATTTTCTTACAAAAAACATGAACTCAATGTGAAATACATCCGTTGGCGTAGACAACTAACATGCTACCAACAAGTTGCATCTAGAGCACATCTAGGTCTATCAAGAAAGCTCTTTATTCGCAAGCAGTTTGTGTTCGGTTCGTCAATGAATTCGTGTTCGATTCATTCGATAAGTAAATGAGACAAACGCGAACAATTTTTTTTCGTTCCGTTAAATAAACGAACCAAACACAAATAGTAGTGTGCTCGTTCGTGTTCGAATCATTATTGTTCAAAATGTAAAATAATTTAAAATAATTAAATTTTATAAATTATAATATATAATAAAATAATAATAATAATATATTAATATACTATATTAGTAATATACTAATATAAAAATTATATATTTATATGATATAAATAATACAGTTAATATAATATATTATTTATATATATTAATATTAGCGATGTCAAAATGACTCGTCATTCGCAAACAGCTTGTGTTCAGCTCGTTCGATAAGAAACAAACACGAATAGTAACTTCACGAACAATTTCGAACACGAGCTTATTTCAAATAAACTAAATTTCAAACGAACCGAACACGAACACAAGCTTTATTTGTTCGTGTTCGATTCGTATACACCTCTAGTTGCATCAACACCGACTGTGGTCAATGATAAATGAAGAGAGCTATGTGCAACAAACAACGGCGACGACATTTTGCACAGAGAAATTCACTTAAATCTAACGATCTTCAAGTATATTAAAATTGAATTAGAGAATGAAAGTTTATTTTTCTTTGTACCAAATACCAAAATTTTCGAAATTCCTACAAAAATAATTAAATGCATTTCTTTTGCTGCAAAAAAAAACATTAAAACCTTTGATCCACAACAAACTAATAAAAGAATGACACTAAAAACATAAATAAATGGAACTATAATGTTCAATCTGAATTTCTTTAACAAATGAATTCTTCTTATGTTTTGTGCACATGCCAATCTGCTAGCAGTAATAGCATTATTTATTTCTTAAAAATGGCAAAAAAAAAAAAAAAAAAAAAAACATATAAAGGGACCAGAATAGTCATAAAAAACTGCACAAAGCAAAAGCCATTTCATTAATAATAAATTACAAATATATAATAAACATTTACAAGGGAAAAAAAAATTGCCCCCTATAAGGGTGCCCCCATTCCTAAGCCACGTTACAAATGTACAGAGAGTATTCAAATAAAAGAATAAGAACGTAGGTGGCTGAGGCCCTACTACAAAAAACTGAAGTGGATTTGGTGTTCTTTCAGAGTTGAGTATTAAGAACACCCCCTTTCTGGTTGAATATCACATTCTTTGATTACCATCTCCTTCTGAAAAGAATTTATCTTCCGTTCCAACTGAAACAACAGAGGAAGGGGTTTTACTTTGAAACTTGGTACAAAACATGGTTTGAGTCTAGCCTAGACTCTCCTTTATCTGAATATTCACAGACTTACTACGCGCTGCTCTCCTATTTATGACTGGTACTAATCTAAAAACTAGTATTGTGACCAATTTTTTATTAGTAAAATACGTGAGATGTGTCTCTATCGTTTAACAAAAACAATAGCAAAAGTTTTCATCAGCTTGTGCATAATTGGTTTAATGATGTCTATGAAATAATATTGTTACTTATTTTCTAAACACTTCTGTTATTTGGGGAAATAAAAAAGCTTTAATAGATGTTTCATTAGTGCAGCTATGCAAATGCAAGGCCAAACAATATTTTATTTTCAAAATTATAACAACACAATGTATGAAAGTTCGGCACCAACCTGTGCATTCTTATATTTAATTCTTTGCAGCTCATCAGCAAGATCATCAACCCTGGAAAGAAGGATAAGTTGAACAAAAACTTCAAGAAAATAAAATATTTTGGAAATAATGAAATTTCAAAAAATATTGATAATTTACTGTTGCTGCAGCTGAAGAATATAAGACTGTAGCTGCCGCTCCTTAATAGCCGTTAGAGATGGCTGCACTCCCAACTAATTTGAATAAGATTAGTGCATGCAAATGAAAAAAATAAAATAAAATAAAAATGAAAAATAAAACTTTTTAGGTGGCTACAATTGACGATGGTTTTCAGTAATTACGAAAAAGAATAAGCTGCATAATACAACGAAAATCAAGGCAACAAATCCTACAAACTCTTATTCCACAACCAAATTTAAAGATATAGTAGGCTAACCATGTAAGCATAAGAAACAGCACAACAAAACAAAAACGATAGATCTGAAAAATGGAAGTACAGCACAAAGCAAAAGTTCAAGGGCTAAAATTTAGTTTCATCTTTTCTTTTTATTTCGTTTTTTTTTAATGATGAAATAAAAATTATTGGTATCATTGATTGTTTTTCTTTTGTATGGATCTCTCGGAGCTCACTTTCAGGGGGTTATAACTCAGGGAAGGAAAAAAATATTCTGAATTAAGAAAAAGCACTCAGACAGTTGTTTTAAGTGTATAAGAAAACAATATAAATTATTTTAATATTAAATTACTTGAAAATAATTACCAAATACATTTTATCCAAATTTAAAAAGAAAAAAAAAAACTAAGAAAAAGGCATAAATTAATGCCAAATTGTTACCAAGGAATTTGATTGCCCTATGGAAGGTTTTAAAAACCGTTATGCTCCATAAGGCAATTTGGTTATTTGGAAAACGAGCATCTTAAATCTTATTGTCCCTATGAACCTTTAATTGCTTCTGCATGATGTAAGAAGCAACTTGCCCATCTTTGTCTTAAAAAGCATTTGGCAATTTTAACCATTCTTGAGGAAACTCTTAACAAGTTGGGGTTCATATAAGCAATTTCATGATTTTGTACAACAACAACAAACCTTTATACACTAAGTAGGGTCGGCTACATGAATCATTTTTCCCCATTGCGCCGTCATACTTTCATTTAATTCTAAAAGATTAAGATCATTGTTTATTAAATAATCCCTATTTTTTTACGTTTATCTCTGTCTTTCTTAACATAAGTCGAATCTAAAACATCTAACATGAATAAATTATTTCCTAATACAACTTCTAACACTCCCCCACAAGTTAAAACATGGTTGACAACCATGTACTTGAATTTGAAAAAATCAAACAGCAGGCAAGGAAGATTCTTTGTAAAGTAGAACTTGAAGTCTTCATCCTATACTCGGTAATCAACCCCAAGACTATTTAGGGATAATTTTAGTTGGCTGCGGCTGTCATGATTGCAGTTCTTGCAATGTCTGTACGTAGACGGAAGATTGCATGGAAGTTCGCAGGGAAGTAGATAGTTTACAGGAAAAGCTGCAGAGTATGGTCTGCAAGGAAAAAACTTCGAAGGGCCTATTGAGGGAAAATGCTCAAGAGGAGGCCTGCTACAAGATAAAGCTCTGAAGAAAGTCTAGACCTGCTGCAGGGAAAAAACTTCGAAGGAGGGCTTGCAGTAAGATAAAGTTCTAGAGAAGGGTCTGCTGCATGAAAAAGTTATGGGGGAGTGTTTTAGAGAAGGGCTTGCTGTGAGAAAAAAAAGAATACCTGACAGTGATTTTTCTTCTAGAGGTTCCATGCTCACAACATCGCCTTTCGAGAAGTGGCTCACCTTAACGACTAACCCGACTTCCTCCACGACGACAACAAAGAGTAAGTTGTGGTTAGCATTTCCAACGAGGTAATCGCCAAAATCATTGGCACATCATGCATTTTTCCATGCTTTTCAGAGTGGAATCCACTTCGACCGACATCCCTGAAATGACGCTCTATCAACTTGTAGGGATTACTCCTGCTTTGAATGCGGTGAATTTTACCATTGAGGTATGCAATGGTAAAATTTATCATTGCAGAGAATTGTCAGGCGTAAAATTCGTCGTGAACAAAGGGGAATTCTTCTCTGCATCTTTCTCAAGAAAAGAAAGCTGAGGGAGAGTAAGTTGTGGTTAGCACTTCCAGCGAGGTAATCGCCAAAATCATAGGCACATCATGCATTTTGCCATGTTTTTCAGAGTGGAATCCGCTTTGACCGACATCCCCGGAATGACACTCTATCAACTTGTAAGGGTTACTCCTGCTTTGAATGAGTTGAATTTTACCACTGAGGTATGCAATCAGGCATGTTCTCTTTATCCCGTGACAAAATACATCTCATTCCACAACTTATCACCAACTACAAAGCATTTTGCCACTTTCTTGATGGATCGTCGTCTCCCATCCACTATTGAGGCAACATCGGCGAACCCTTCCTAGAAGGCGACAGTAATGGATGAACTAAATGCACTTCGGTGAAACCATACATGAAATGTTGTTAATCTTTCTCGAGAAAAGAAAACAGAGGATTGTTGGTGGTTATCAGCACTAAATTTACCTCAGATGAACGCAACAAGGTGTGTTTGGTTACCAAAGGCAATTCACAAACCTATGGAGTGAGGAGTTGTTTGCTCCGATAGCTAAATTGAAAACCATTCGGGTTCTGTTATCTCTTGCAGTGAATCTGGATTGACCCTTAAACCAACTGGATGTCAATAACGTTTTCTTTAACTGGGATCTTGCAGAGAAGATGTATATATCTCTCCCACCAGACTTTGACTCAACCTCTTCCCGTGGACAAGTGCTTCGACTGCAGAAATCTATTTTTGGATTGAAACAATCCCTTCGAGCATAGTTTGGTTACACAAGTTGTTGTGGGACATGGTTTCTCTCAGACCAATCTGATCATGCGATGTTCTTCCGCCACTCATCCGAAGACCGGATTGTCATCCCCTAAGTCAATGCATCAGACTCAAAGGTGATGATCGACCAAATTCGGATTCTCACAAAAGCATTTTTTCCGCATCTTTTAAGAGAAAGGACTTGGGTTGGTTCTCTCCGATATTTCCCAGGAATGGAAGTAGCTCGATCCTCTCGGGGCATTAGCCCTTCCCAGCGCAAATATGTGAGAGGTTTACTGACTAAGACATAGCTACTTCATTGCAAACCGATAGTTGTTCCAATGGATTCAAATGAGAAGTTGACAATTGTTCCTAATGCAATTCCAGTGAACAAGACACACTACCGACGTCTAGTGTGGAAATGCATTTACCTAGCCCATACGTGCCCGAACTTTGTCACGCTGTTGGTATTGTCAGTCAGTTCATGCATGATCCCTACGAACACCACCTCACTGCTATACATCGAATCCTCTACTACTTAAGGTACACCGAGCTCATATTTATTGTTTTCTCATCACACGTCTCACTCTGTTGCAGTTCATACGAACGCTGATTAGGCCTGGTCCATCCATGATTGTCGATCTACCTCGGATTATTGCTTCTTCGAGTGGGAAAACCTTATCACATGAAAGAGTATAAACCAATCCTTGGTTGTCAGTAGCAATGCAAAAGTTGTGTTTCGATCTGTCCCTAGAAACACGTGAAGCCCTCTAGTTGCACATCATGCTCCGAGAGTTACATAAGTCAGTCTCCATTCCTCTACAACTGTTTTGAGACAATAAAGCCGACATCAGTAATGCTCATAATCCAGTTCAATATGATTATATCAAGCATGTGGAGATTGAACGTCATTTTATCAAAAAGAAGCTTGATTCTGGGGAAATTTGAGTTCCATTCATCCCTTCTATTGGACAACTAGTAGATATTCTCACTCAGAATCATCCTAGACCGTTGTTTGATGAGTCCAAATCCAAGTTGAAAATGTGCTTCGACTTGAGAGGGACTGTTAGAAGTTATAAGCATTGATTTATTTCCCTTACAGATATTTCCTATTTTATATATTGCCTTCCAGTTTTACGTATTTTCTATCTGCATGCCTTTCCTATTTATATGTTTTTTATGTTAAGAGTCATGTAATTTGTATTTATATATCCATTTTCATATCAATAAAATTATTCTGCTCTATTCCCAAATTCTACATATTATATTTTGTTAACCGGACGTCCAGACGATGATGTGGATTGCACCACACAATCGTATGAACGTTTGTTATTCGGAAGTAATATTTTCTCCTGCCATGGTGATAAGCCCGTGTCAAATTTTTAACCATTTTTATTTTTATTTCATAAGCAAATAAACATATTCGAGCATACATAAAATACATTTAGTATTTTTTAAGTATTTTCATCCCTAACTGGCCGATTGTTGTCGCCACTACTGGCCTCTGGCCATCATTTTCACCACCACCACTAGCATCGATCACCATCGCCCAACACACTTGCTGATCGCAACAACCTCGCAGTGCCACACAACACCTGGCCACATAAATTGACTTACACAATAATCAATAAAAAAATAACATGTATTTATGATACCAAACAAGTTTTATTTTAAATCAATTGAAAAATGTGTTCCCAAACATTCCTGACATTAATCTTATACATCAAAACAAAGATATTTAACTTTCTTAAAAACGATATACTATAAAACTTCTTAAAAAAATTAATCTTTTTGGCGCAAACCAGCTAACTCACCCATGAATGCAAAAAGTTACAAAGACGCTTCTCGCTATTTAAGTCTGGTCGGCAGACTTATCTAACTAAACATTGCACAACCAGTCATATCCCTTATTGTTGGTATGACAAGTCAATATATGCAAAACTTAAAGAAGAAACACATGGATGATATTTTTAAGAATTTTGAGATATACCCATAAATCTCTAGAGAAAAAATGAGTTCATCAAAAATATAATCATTTAAGAATAGAAGATTGCTAATTCAAATGCTGGCAAGATTGGATTTACTAAGGATCTGAAATTTAATTCATGATGCTATAACTTTATGGGTGAAAAGTTCATGTCATGCAGATGTAAAAAGCCAAGTAATGTAGCTAGATCTAATGCTAAAATTAAATGCAAGGCCACTGCCCATTTAACTTATAAAATATTGTTGGGGAAACTCTAGTAGAAGAGTTTGACTCCCCTAGCACAGCCTATTATCCTTAATTGTGATAATCAACTAGTTAATCTAAATTAAAAACAATTCCATCTTATAAAAAGAACCAAACATAATAGTGTCATTTTAACAAAGATAACAATCCTACCGACAAAGATCATCACTTCACATTTCTCCAATGAAGACCAATTACCTGATATATTTGTCAAGTCTCCAGGACCTTTTGGCTTTTCCAATCTTTATAATGAGTTGGAGCTAATTGATATATGTGTTCTAATTTGAGAGGAAGTGTTATTTTATGAGTGTATTATATCAAAAAATAATAAAAATAATTACTATTATAATACAATATTCTAATTGAGGATATTCTCCTCATTATTATCTTTCTTTTTTGCCTACAACTTTGTTTATATATATAACTTTATATTCAGTCACTGAGATATAACAAAAACTTCTCCTCACAATAGAAATAATCCCCAAGTCAAGAATATGATTTTGCTTACACATTGACTACGCTGAAAATTGTAGAACGAAGACAGAAGAAGCAGACCATACCTGTGATAACTCACCACCGCTCATACCAGAAGGCACAGCATGATGACCTGTACCAAAAAACACAATAAATGATGAAATTGTGGAGAAAGGTGCATCAAAATTAAATTGCGAAAAAAAAAACAAAAGTAAAAAACTACCAGAAAATTCTTCCACAAGCTTGAGCAATTTGACTATTTGTTCCTGAACAGCACAGAAAATAAGATACAATGGTCGCAAAATGAAATCAAATGAATCAGGTGAAACATTCTGATGCATACCCTTTGAACAACATTTTGCTGCAATATAAATTGCAAAGTTGGAAGAAATGTAGCAGCCTCCAAAGTAGCCCTTGCAGTTAAACCAGCTACTGGGCCAACCAATGTAGCTACCTAAGCAAAAAATATAAAAGATTAAGTTAAAAGTTTCAAAAGTATTTGTGTGCCTTCTTTTTTTTTTTCTGAGCTAATTTATGTTGCGTTTAAATACTAATACCGGTGTTAACCCAAACCATAATAGAAATGGATATATATTAGATTATAATGGCTATCCCTACGCCATTATAACTTATTATTTGATTTTATTCCCTAATTAGATCTTTCCTCTTTTGTTTTATTCTATTTTAATTTCTTTCCTAGTTATTTTATTTTATTTTTATTATGTCTATTGTAATTGGGTTAAGATACCCCTCCTATCAATGAAATTATGCTGGTCTATTCCAAATTCACCATGGTATCAAAGCATAAACCTAGATCCAGCAGCCGCTGCCTCCACCTTCTCCTAGCCGGCATCCGAACTGCAGAGATTCCAGAAGGATTTCTCTTGGCTCGGTTCGCAGGTTTCTCTCTGTTATGTCGCAGAAGATCAGTGCCTATCCACAGAATTCTGCTGCTCTTCCTCCAGGGAACAGAAGATCTGCTGCTCTTACTCCAGGGTCTAACGAATAGAAGATCTGCCGCCATATTTCACCTGCAAGATTTCTCATGTTGTTGTCTGCTAGAGGACTTCTACTTCCTGGAAAAGATTTTGCCGCTCTACCTCCAGGGAACAAAAGATCTTTCCGCTGTTCTGTTGAAAGTATCGCGGGAGTTGTCCTTCTACCTACAATTTCTATTGTTGTACTCGTTTGTCGTGATTATGCCAAAATTCATCAATGGCTCAGAACCAAAACAACATATCCATTGGCTCAGTAGAAATTATGGTTGATTCCTTCAATTAATCACCCCTCAAAAGACATTTGTGACTCCACCGGAGGATCAACTCCAACCTCCGCTCCCTTGCAGACCGGAGGATTGGAAGCCAATATAAATTTCTTGATCACAACTCATAAGTTGAACGAAAATAACTTCCTCCAATGATCTCCAGTGGTGTCTTTGTTCATCAAAGGACGTGAAAAGTTCGGTCACTTCACATATATGATTCGTGAGCCTCCAAAGACTAACCCATCATATGGAGCTTGGGAAACGGAAAACTTCATGGTCATGTCATGGCTGATCAACTCCATAGAGACTTCAACTGGCGCTCGTACAAGCTCCTCCCTTCTGCTAGTGCTCTCTAGACGGTTGTTCGTGATACCTATTCGGATGTAGAAAATTTTGATCAACTCTATGAAGTATCTTTGAAGATCCATGAGTCAAAGCAGAAGTATAGAATAGTGACCCAGTACTATAATGGCCTAGTTGTTTTATGGATGGAATGCTATTTGTACTACGACTACACTTGGGATTCTTCCGCCGACTTATCCCACTTCTAGAAGATCGTAAAAAGTATTGTATGTTCTAGTTTCATCCTAGTATAAACAAAGTCTTGACGAAGTCAGAGGTTGTATTCTTGGTAGAGATCCTCTTCCTTCCGCTTGAGCTACTTTTACCGAGATTCGTCGGGAAGAAAATTGAAGTCTTGTTATGCTCGAAACTTCCACACATTCAGCTGAGTCGTCCGCTTTGATCATAAATAGTTCTTATCCCGCTTGTGATTCTTGGCACAAACCCAACCACACCCGGAACAAGTGTTGGACACTTCACGGTAAGCCGACATACAAACCTTCGACCAAATCCTATATTGTCAAGGGGCACACGTCGAAACCCAAACAAGGCGCAACTCAACCGACTCCTACCCAGAACATCCCAGATTCCTCTGAAATTATAAAACACCATATAGAGCAATTGATCAATTTTCTTGGAGCCAATCAAATCTCTGTGAGTCCATCACCTCTCATGTCCAACGTACCCTTCATATGGCTCTCACGGTATATTCCTCCTCTATTAGGAGTAGTTGAGTTTCAAGCGAACTTGTAGGTAGATATGGGAAGTTGTATTTATTATTTTGTGTTGCAGATTTGAAAATTCGATTGTCATGTGCACTGCTCTCACAACCGGTCATGACAAAATTAAAACACATGTTAAAGTCGCATACTGTCATAAAATGCTGCTCGGGGACCCAAAACGGTCGATGAATGTGATCTTCTAATTATTTGGAACACGTGTATCAACTTGTGTTCCATCGATTGCTCCATAACAATTCTAAAAATATAATGAAGGTTACGTAATTACGATATTCATATGAGAATTGAATGTAATAAAAAAAATTACCTTAAAATATACATATACCGTGCATCGTGTAAAATCTCTGTGGGGGTCCACTCCAATGTAGGATCAGTGGGCTTTAAGACTTGTGAAGAAAAATTGACAAGTGCATTCAAATCTACTGAGAAGTATCTACAAATCATTTCAAAAGTGCTAGAATTGCTCCATAGCTCCTCACGATGATTCATGTTGTGATAATATGTAGAGGATTATTGATAACACCTATCATAAAGTCATTATGGATGAGCCATGAACTTCATGATTTCTGTGTAATTCTTCCAAAAGATTAGTGAATATCATCTGTGTCATGCAAAACATATTGTTAAATATTATTGGTTGGCCCACAAACAACTCCCCAACCCATTTGTCACCAATATATGAGAATGTTATGCAAAGAGAGCGCTCTATGTAGGAGTTATAATAATCGTACATCAAGCATACTACAACAACAAATCTCCTTCAGCGCTTTTCTCTAGTTACATCTATGTATTTCGACATTACGTTTGAAACAACATCAGCTCAAAAATGCTTTGGAAGCATATTCGCGAAGAGAGTCCTATAAAAAGAACTAACATTACAACTGTAAATAAAAATTATAAATGATGGATGAAAAAATCTCAAGTGGCATGTCCAAACCAACATAAATATCTAAAGTAATATGAAAAATCATAAGCAAATAAAAATGTTCAAAGTACATAAATAAATAGCAAATATGAAATGTCATTAAAAAAAGTGTCATTCAAACGTAACTGCTCTCATGAAAATAATGTAGATAAACCACCATATAGTCATCAATCATCATCATGAAAAACTCTCCAGGTCTAATCTTCAAGCATCTTCATAGAAAATAAATACAGCGGTATGTCATTGTAAATTTCTGGAGTTGCCTCCAGAATTTGCATAACCTGTTGGACTGAAGTTTCTTGTGATGGGTTGGGGCCATTGGTGCATGAAGCCGCCAACTGTGAGATTTGGCTTCTAAAGAAAACAGCTTCCACTTTTTTTTTCAACCCAGGGATGCCTTAACCTGCTCTTGAACTCAACTTCATGAAGATTTGAGATAGAGCCTTCATTGAAATCATTTGTTTGAACAGCTCCCAAATTTCCAAGGATGCCACAAAACCCCCTTCATTGGAGTGTTGACCTCATTTTGAAGGTCTTCTTTTCCCCTTCTCTAAATACCCTA
>NEWO01000079.1:1157210-1176057 GCA_003013225.1 Phalaenopsis aphrodite
TTTAAAATACTAGATGTATGAGGTCTACTCGGTCTCATCATTTTTCAAAAAATAAAAGATACCATTTTCACAAAATTAAAATTATATTATATATATATATATATATATATATATTAAATTCCAAATTTTAATTTTAAAATCTTATTTTCGAAAAAAAATAGCCGACATGGAGGCACATGCATTATTGCTCGTCATGACACCTCCAAACATACAATCCAACTTCTCCATCAACTCATGATCGATTCCACTGCATTTAAATTTTTTCGCAACAGACACCACCTAAAAATTCATATAACATGGTGTAATTGAAAAAATTTTAAAAATTGACAATAACAGGGGACATTTCAAAAATGTTTACCGTCAGTCTCTCTGCCCACCACTCATCGGAAGCATCAATAGTTCACTTTACCGAATCCCACCCCAAGCCTGTTGATCCTCGCTTCAATTCCTTACAAATTTTTCAATAATTATTTAGCCGATCTCACTTATTTTTTTACAACAACCTATCATATTATCTGTCTGTACTTTCCTTGAATTTTTTAATAAAATTTTGTCACCTATCTTTTTGAAATAAGTTGTCGGCCTATTTCTCAGTTGACCTTGAGGGAAAGACGCAAAATATTATCTTTGTATCCTTATCCCGCATCGCAGATGAACAAACCTCTTTGGTTTTAACCATTGCGATACTAGAATGAAAAAAAATAATTAGCATAAACCCCGAGATCTACAAAAAAAGAATGCCACAAATCATCAACAATGTCTTTCCACAAACGAACACATCCACCATTAGCAACACCCACATACAAACACAACCACTATCACCTCACCCACAAACAAACATATCTACCAACACATACACATCCCCACACCACACATCCACACATCCACACATCCACAAATCCACACATCTAGACATCCACACACCATTTATCACACACCTGCCCAAGTCATACAAAACCCTAAGAGCCAACATCGAATACACCACACATCCACACATCACACCACCGCACACCAGACACTTGCACACATCACACATCACACTACCGCACACCAACACACACATACACGCACACCAACAACACTAGCACCTCAACCAAAATTCTGACAAGTACCTGCACATTCACAAACATCACACCGCCATTTGTGTTTCAAATGTTTAAATGCAAATACCACCACCACCACCAAACATATCACAATCGAAGTATAAAGCATTTGTATGATGCAAACCAAGCATCATAAGGTATAAAGCCACATAACTAAGCAAGCTTAAACATGGATGCAACATAAAGTATAAAACATAAAACTGAGCATCATGGATGCAACATGAAGCATCAAATCAAGCATCATGGTGCAACATAAAGCGTACACAACCGAGTTTATGTACGAAATATAAAGAATCAAAATCATCCATGATATGCTCGATTTATAAGTATCATAACCGAGTATAGCAAAATCAAAAAAACTAAATTCATCATGGATGCAACATGAAACATCAAAATCATCAATCGAGCATATCAAACTGAAAACCACCAAATCGAGAAAAGAGAGAAATCAGAGGAGAAGAAACCAACAACCAAATTTAGAACCATTGCACATTAGCATTTGCAGAATCATAAAGCCACCTAATAGATAAGTCAAAGATTACTAGTACAAAGGGGAGAGGTAGAAGAGGGACTATTGCACAGAGCGCATAATGTGCACAACCACCAAACCAAGCCGAAGAAGAGAAAGGATAGGGAAAGAAAGAATAGAAAGCTCACCGCAATAACCACCAACCGAAGAAAGGGAACCACCGCACTTAGCACAGAGTACACAAAACCAATAAATCAAGCGAAAGAAAAGAGAGAAGAGGGATAAGTATGCTAAAGTCACTGGAACAACCACCCGCAACTAACAAGAGGCAATTGGAAACAACGCCTAACGCCGGAGCCACAAATCCAAGGGGAACGAGAGAAGAGAAACTAGTGCAATAGTCATGTCGAGGGAGCCACAGAAGACGAGGGTAGTCACAGAAGGAACACAAAAGGAAAGCCATGTAAAATAAAATCAAAAGGAATGCGGGCGGTGGGGTCAAACTTCCGACCGGCGTTTCAATTCAATTTATCAAAATGGCCCAGCAACCGCAGAACCCAAACAACCCAAACCGCTATTCCGAACCACACCACAGTAAAACCGCCGCCCCAAACGGCCTGTAAATCTCAACTTAAATAATTTATGACTCCTAGATTTTTATCTGGATTTTACTTTGTTTTAGATGCTCCTACACATTAGACATTCTGTTCTCAAGAGATAAAATTTTACAAAAGGAATAAAAATTTGTCCTAGACTATCTTCCCTTGCATAAATTGCTTTGGTTTTAATTAATTTTATAGCACATGCTACACTTTTAATTGATTTACACAAAATTATTTAGATAATGTTTGGTCCTAAAACTAACAAAGTTTAAAAAACAAAAAATTCCACAGCAATATATGTATAAAAGGACATATCAAGTGCATGGGGCTCCAACCAGTTTCTGGTCTGGAAGAGGCTACACAACCTTACCATTAACATCGCAAAAGGTTGTTTTCATGAACTGATTACATGGCCTGAAGGTCTTTTCAAAGTTAGAAAGAGCCTAAATAATGTTGAAAATTTAAGAAATATAATACTTCTGATACCATCATCATTAGCCATATCACCACTATTTAGCACAACCCAAAAAATTTATCTAATATACCCATTTGCCAATCAACTTATCCTACAATAAAAAAAATAGGTTTTGATTACAAAATAAATATTCTCCTGTTGAAGAAAGCATTCAAAAGAAGCCATTTTCTCACCACCCAACAGTCAATTTTTTAAAGCTTGTTTTTATATTAAAAAAAATTATTTGAACCCACTAGTGCCAGTTGAATCAAACATGTTACTCGTTTCAATAATAGGGTACAGGAGGGATTCATCCCAAAAAAAAAGAGAACAAGGAGGGGAGCTAGATAATAGAAGACAGGAGACTAGCATAGCATGCGGCAGACAACAGCAGTTAAGCTAGGCAATCGAAACTATCAACCAGCAAAATGAATGGTAAGAGAAGGGTAAATCGAGGAACAAGCAGGCGTGCAAGCCAAATGACATTGAGCATTACAGTGACAAAGAAAGAGGGTAAGCCGAGCAAGGGCAAACGAATTGATTAAAGAAATTGAGTGGACTTTTTGAGTGATATCAAACCCGAATGATTTTTCTTTCTCTAAAAATTTAAAACATTTCAGTTTAAAACTTTGTTTATATAACAGTTTCACTTTAAAAAAATTACGTCAGAAATTTGAAATTTAATAAAGATACAAACTAAGAGAATGACGTGGTTGTTTGTTGCGCTAGGAAAGAAAGAGAGAAATTGAGATATACAATAATATAGAAGATCTATAATTTTAGTTGAAAAAGTGAAATATTAAATTTTATTTCTAAAACTGAATATGATAAATAAGAATGTCTAAAATTAACATCTTAAACTATATGTTTGGTGAAACAGATAAGTGGGGTAAACAAGTTAACAAAAGCCAATTTTTCAATAAAGTTAACTTCCTAAGAGGAAACTAAGGTGGGTAATTGCACATTCTATTTTATGGTAAATTGAAGTTCTTATTTCATGCTTAAGTAGATAAAATAACATGTTTTATGTACATAAATAAATCTAATATTTTTATTGTATGAGTTAAAGAATATTTATTCTTCTTGAATTAAAACTATATATGGTGAAATTAATGTTAGATAAATACCCTTTACACTCATGCTTTGATGAATTTCAATTATATACATAACCCACCATGAATGGAGTTACTGGAACAAATTTATGTGCATTTTAATCAAAAAAATCACCCCTTTATGATACTAGCACAAAGGATAAGATGTTAATTGAGCCTCTTTTCAGTCCTTACCTAAAGCTTTTATTTGGGTTACAATCCACTAGGCATTTAGATTAGTCATGCGCACAGCCCCCACAGCCCCTACAACAACTAGAGCCATAGAGGACCATTAAAATCAATACTAAAAAAAAGGTACTCTGATTTGCCCAAGTTCTTTCTGTGAACCACCAGTCAGCCAATGGAGAAAATAAACTGTTCTAAGCATTTGAGTTGTGTCATGATGCATACCTTATTTCCAACATCTGATGAAGTAACCTTGAAACGCCCCTTACGTTGAAAAACTCGTCCCTTTGATGATTCATCATTTAAATTCACTTCATAACCATGGCATTATTGTTTCCAGGAAAAATTATTATCAGCATTTTAAAATAAACAATAAACAATAAACAAAAGTACTTCACATTATTAGAACATGAAGAAGTAACAAAATGAATCTACACCAGATGAATTGTTGGGGGAATAACGACTTAATAAGGGGCCACTGTAATTCCTTTCACAATCATGCTTCTGGGGTGATTCATCCCTGAAATTTCATTAAAAGAACTTGATGATAATAAAAAAATTCATAAATCAAATCCGATATAAAGTTCACAATAAAAGAGTCGTAGATTATTAGAGAATTTTAAAGTAGAGAACAAACTCATCAACCAAACGAGAAAAAGAAAAATAAACAGAAAAACCCTACAAACATATTATGCTACACTAAATATTTTATCAAAGATCAAGCTAATAAAATTTCCGAAAAATCGGTAAACCCAGACTAAAGATTGGAAGGTCATTAACAACTGCGCAGAATGTCAGGCATGTGATATAATTTGATTGCGATTGATATTTCCTTGGCAATTTATAGGATTCAGTTTGATACAAACGTGAAAAACAAAATTATACCTACTACATGCATGCACACCCACGCACACATTCATGTTTTGTGCCATGTGAGTACAAGAGCATACATGCACTGGATAAACATAGAGGAAAGTTGGTAAGCCCGACCACAATAGAAATCCAACCTTACCCAAGCTATGCAGTTCAGCGAGGTACCTTTTCTTCATCACAAGAGATTGCAACAGGACTACCCACAACACTGCAAAGCTTGCTCAACAAAATATTTTTTTTAGAATAGTTTCACATTTTTTTTGCAAAATTCAAACTTTCAAGGAAAATCATATCATTAATCTCCGATAGTCAATTATTTGAGAATGCAACCAGAACTTATATAGTTACAAAAATGACAAAAAAACGGCAGTGCAGGAATGCTATATCACATACAAGAAATAAACCGAGGCAAATTTTCAACTGTGAAACCTAAAACTTATGTATGACTAACAAATATAAAAATTCTTTTGAGAGTTCACATATGGCATAAATTTGACTACAATAATATGTACTAATTTGTAGTTCCTAATCCGTTCAAGTTATAAGGTCCTCAAAACACAAACATTATAAAAGCTCAGCAACTAGAGAGAGATAAAAAAAGTCATGTAGCTTTTCATCTCCCCTTAAACAGAAATTTGAATCATAAAAACTAAATTCTTAATGAAAATGCCTGATTATAGGGTAATATATTTACCTCTCAGTAGGTAAAGCACAATTCCTAGCAGGCGAAGGAGCATGTTCTGGTAAAAGAGAACCACTAAAAGTTTTCTGCCGTCCAGGAACTTCCAAATGTTTGTTAAAAAAACTGCTGCTTTCTAAACTATTTCCACTGGTCATTTTACTTTCTGAATTGACTTCATGTGATCCCTGATGCATAGGGAATAGTAACTCTGAATCAGACGGCACAGCAACCTGGCCCTTGGGACTAGCATCTTTGAACTCATCCTCATAAACATCAAAACAGCCTCTACAGAATAAATAGATTACCAATCAAATATAAAATATTATTGCCAGGATTTAGAAAAAAAATATAGCACGAACAATTCCTCTGCATTTAACAAAGCAGGTTCAATTAACCATTTTCAACCTTTATGCTGCATCAAAAGTCACCTCATCAACTTAAATTGAAAGAAAAAAATGAATCAACCAACTAAAACCACAGATCTTGAAGCGAGCAAGGAAAGATTATAGCTTACTCAAGCGCTTTAAGAGGACGAATAGGAAAGGCAGCGCTGAGTAGACCATCAATATCTTGAAGATCTTGGAGCTCTTCCTAACACAGAAAAAGTAAGAGACAACCTTAATGGTCATCAAACTAGTATTACTCAAGCACTAAGAACTAAAATCCTTCAAAAGATCGAATTATATGCGCTGGAACTACTTTTTTTTCCTCTGTACCTTCCTTGATGTGACAATGTTAGCAATATCATCTGTTTCCTGGGAACCAATCTGCTGTGCAGAATTTATCATCTCAAAAATGCCATCTTTATAATTAGTATCATGATTCACATCTGATTCTTCTAAATTGGGTGCCTCATCTTGGATCTGCAAGTAACTGTATTCAGTACACATTATTTCTAATATAATAAACAGTTAAATTAAAATTATTCAGGATACTAACAAGGGCTGCCTGGGATTTCAAGTCTTCAAGATTAAAATTCCAAGCACTGATGCCGCGGATGTATTCACGCTGCAACACCACGTGAACTTTAATCATTTCTTTAAAGCAAAACTTCAAATCAATTGTAAGGAGTGCAAAATTAAAAATAATAAAAGTTGATGAAAGGAATACAACAAACAAAAGAAAACCACCAGAGCGAGGACAGAAAATCCTCTCTTTAAAATTTTAGTTCTATAATTTACTCATTTCTAACAATGATACAGAAGTCCAGTAGACCAAGCACATTTAAAATTTTAGTGTTGTCAAAATGCATAGTGCAATGTGACGCTCAAAGGCATTATCTTCTTCAAAGTCCAAAGCACAAACAAAGCAAAAAACTTGGAAATAAATAGACAATCTGAACTATAAACCTAAGAAAGCATAATAAGGTATTAAATTGTTGCAGACTGCATAGCACAATATAAGTATGATAAAAATTCACAAATCACATCAAATATTAACACGCTCTTTAAAATGCTTCCACTATGATACAGAGCTGGGGGGGTTGAACCAGCCGTTTCAGCAAGGGGGTTGGTTCAGCATGTGACTGAGCATAGGTGGCACTGGTTATACCGCCCAAGGAAGGGGCTCCCCCCTTGCTTACTTATCCACTATTATAATTGGTCATTTGCTTTGTTTAGGGTTAGTATTGTCGAGCTTCTGTCTAAGCTAGTCGTCGGTGGTGGCTTTTCCTTCAAGGGTTGTATCCAAAGGCGATAAGTTGCTCCGGCTGTAACTCGTCCAAGGTGGTGATATTCTCGAAAGATTCGAGAGGTACTCCAGCTGTAAATCAATCCCGCAAGGACACTTATCTTTCCCAAGTCCCCTCCACAGTCTCGCTTCCCTGTTTCCAGCCGCCAACCCCTCCACCCTTGCCTGCTACTAGCACCCTCAACGCACCAACCTTCTCGACCTTCCAATGTAGTCACCCTCCAATTGTTCAACCTGATACCGCATCCCTCATTTCCCAACCGCCTAACCTACAACCACAAGCCACCCCAACCTTCCTTGTTGTGTCATCACTCCTCCCCTCTTCTCCTTGTTGTGTCGTTACTCCTCCTATCTCCTCCCTGTTGTGTCGCCACTCATCCCATCTTCTCATTTGTTGTGCTTCCACTCCAATCTTCTCACTTATAGTGCCACATCCCATCCCAAATACCCAGCTGTCCTTCCAGCCCCTCCTACCCATGTAGGAGGGCCGCCAAGCCACCACAGATTCCCTAACAACCACCGCAACCTTTCCCTCTGTCTCCCAGTCACTGCCAAACCACCTTCTAGCCAACCTGGTCACCACCACTTCATACCTACCACCATTCATCCCCTTCGTCGTTGCCCTAGGGTGTCCTTTTAGGTTTGCTATCGTTTATTTCCTGTTTTGAAGAATCGTCGTTGTAACCTATTTGAATTTCAACAATAAAATTTCTGTTTTTATTGTGGTTTGGTTACCTCCGGTGCACACTGTACTTAATTGTCTACACCTATATTTAGTTCTTCAATTCTTCCATGCAAGAGCTTAAACCATTTCATCTATTTTCCATTAAAATCTCCATAGATTGTGATCAAATGTACTCATTCCACAGTTTATACTTTTTACTAGTTTTGTTACACAGCCAAAGCATATGAAAACTTCTTGTGTCCATTTTCTTGAAAGACTGCAAAGAACAAAACTCTTTAAAAGATTGTAACAAAACTCTTTAAAAGGATCTATGGAGAGTTTTGTTACACAGCCAAAGCATATACAAACCTTGCCACGGTGAACTCATTTTCTTGAGCCTCCTTTCACATTATAAACTAAATACATAGAACATTTTAGCACTTGCCATCACCATCAAAATCCATATCATGATTTCAGGACATCTCATTTCATTCAATGAAAGTTTATACTGAAAAACATTATTTGAATTCTCAATACTCATGCATTAGTCGTGATATGCACATAATGCATGGTTGTGATACATATCTCATGTTGTACAACAATTGAACATGCAAAATGTTTGTATTAGACAATCAATTTGAGATTCTAAGTTTTATATATTTAAATTGTAAATTGTGTACTTTAAACTTCAGTTGTAATCATCTAATTGAGTAAATGAGAATTTATATTTACATGCATATGATCTATCTCATTACTGTGGCCATGATCTCATCTTCTTTTTGTTTTCTGTTACGGCTACTTAGTCTTGCAACTGGTTACATGATCCTAAAGCTGGTTTGATTTCCATTATAATGTTCCTATCAATTTCAGTACTGATTCTATCGGATTTGTCATTTCAGCAGTGATTTCTGTCTGACTACTCCTATGATTCCTCCGCTTGCAGCCTCTTATGCTGATGAAAATTTTCATGCAAAGCTGTAGAAATATTCATTGGTTGATAGTGGCTTCTTCAGTTTGATCCTCTGGCTTTCACAAACAACGCTGTTTATTACTTGAGATTTCATGAGAATGAAATAGCCAAATGTTAAGAATGCAAAAGCAAAGAGGAAAAGGTGCAAGGCATCCTACAACTCTTCATATACTAGTAAACCTTACAGTTT
Organism: Phalaenopsis aphrodite; assembly: GCA_003013225.1. Lineage (NCBI taxonomy): Eukaryota > Viridiplantae > Streptophyta > Magnoliopsida > Asparagales > Orchidaceae > Phalaenopsis > Phalaenopsis aphrodite. The sequence goes on from NEWO01000079.1 coordinate 1,166,184, forward strand.
TGAGTATAGGTAGGATGGCAAAATAGTCTTGGAGCAAACAGGTGTGTACATGATGAATAGAAGAGAGTCAAAACAAAAAGATAGCAGATAAGTTTTTTGAGAAATTAATTGATATACAGAAACTATTAACAAATACAAATCCACAGTCAAATATTTATGTGAACAGAAAGTTTAAAATTGCTAGAAAATTACACCTTATACTTCACCTCAGAAAGGATGATCTACAGCTTAAATAATTTGGCACTCATTTGGCATGCCAAGTGCCAAGAATATTAGATTTGGTACATAATGGATCAGATTTGCCTCATTACAAGACTTAGATTAAAACAATAAACACTCCATTAACAAGTAATTTATAAATAAGTTGGGCTAGTTTAGCATTCATTTTGATGTCAGAATGAAAAAAGAGATGTGCAGTGCTTGGTGGACCTTTAATTTTCCAGTACCCATAAATACAATTTACCTGTGAAAGTTGCTCTTTATCATCATCAGCCCTATTCAGAAGAATGTCGCCCTCTCTTTCCTAAACAAAGAAAAAGATATTAAAAAAAAAAAACAAAGCAAAAATGTGTGTAAATTGTAATGAAATTTCAATTACAAGCAATGAAAATTTAAACCTTTAATGCCCTAAAACGATCTGCAAGTGGAGGAAGGCCGTCAAGAATAGTTCGTGCAAGATATTCATTTGAACGGCCATGTTTGAAGAAATGATGCTTCATAAGCTTTTCTGAACTGGGTCGCTTCTTTGGATCCTTCACTAAGCATGCAGAAACCATCTCTTTAAAAGACTGCAAAGAACAACACTGTTAGAGAAGAGAGTAAATAATTGCATATTTACTGTCAAGCAAGTGCTCTAGTTGCTATACCACCACCATCCTCAAAAAAAGAGGAGTGATGTTTGATTACCCTCAAAAACTAACCCTACATATAATATGAGATACCTTAGAAAACTTCTTGTCCCTTTCATAATCAAGACCTGGCGGTGCATTTTGTAAAGTCATAAGTAATACCTACATTGATCCAAAACTATTCAAACTATTAAGCGTTCAAGTACCTAGAATTGGCATAAAAATTTAAAAAAAAAATCAATTTTTATTTGTATTAAGCCAAACCTTCATTGGAGGATACTTAGAAAAAGGTGCATGTCCGTGAGCAAGTTCTAAAGCTGTTATGCCAAATGACCAAATATCAGCTCTGTTTTAGAAATAAAACATTAGGAAACAATAAAGAATTTTTAAAATCAAATTAAAACAAAAATCAATCAATAAATCATGAAAAGGATAGCACTGTTAAAGGCATGAGCTATGATAGGGCCAGCCACCTACTTAAAATCATAGCCATGTAACTGTTGCATGACTTCTGGAGCCATCCTGTTAAAATAATGTAAATTACCAAATGTTAGCAAAGGAGAATAAATCTATATGTCCATGTCAGCATAACAAGATATAATAACAAAAATTAATATTATAGGGCATTATATGGGAGAAAATTTTGGATCTAAAAATGCACCAGCATGGAGTCCCCACAAATGTATTTCGTGCCCGCTGCCTATCCCCAGTGTCAAACATACAAGCTGCCACACCGAAGTCTGCCAGCTTAACAGCTCCATTAGCATCAATTAGTATATTCCCAGCCTAAATAGTACAAAAACAAACAAAATTTCATAAACACGTAAGCAAAAAAGTAAATTCACAAAATCGAAACAAAAGGTAGTGTTACACAAAGAAAATATTAGTTTGCAAGCACACTCGTAACCAACACTATGGATAATGTAACCTTAAGTTCATTGATTTTCCTCATCCTTAACATTAGTTTAATTTACCTAACTAACCCTTTGTTTAATATATACAAATCAATCAAACTTATTTTCAACTTATCTTCAACAGATATCATTCCTAGCATTTTTATAATATAATCATTAACTAATTTGTCCTCATTAGTTTTTCCGCAAATAATATATTCATCTTAGCACTCACATTTCTAACATGCTAAACCTAATCACCAATAACACTCCTAAGGCACTTCCTTATTTTAATCAACAAGAGTAACAGCTAGAAGTTACTCTTTAGTATGACAAACTCAATATACTTAAACATAAAGTTGAGAAAATCAGACTGAACCAATTGGTATGGTGGGCATGACTAGTACAATCGGGAACTGGTCTTCAAACCATTTCATTCCATATTCAAAATGATATTTCCTCAGGACATCAAGAACAAATAAATAAACTGATGAAGTTAAGAACAAGTTACGATTTTATTAAACTGTCGGATTTATATCATAAATAATTTAACATCATTTATTTTAATCACATGATTACATAGAAACAATTTAAACTCGATAAAACTTTAAAATTTATAAAATCTAAGTCCTAACCCTAGTAACCGCTCAACTTCCAATCTTAATTGGTTGTGTAAGCAGATTAACTTGTGTAGAATTTATGGTTGTGTGAGAATATTACTTGAACACAACAAATAAATATAATCAAGATCTTTAATATGTAAACTATAATATATAACTATTTACAGACGATTGTAAAGAGTGCAAGTCAAAATGAACCTCAACATAAAAATTATTCTACAATAATAACTCCAACATAACTCTAATATTTATTGAGTAGTTCAAGTAATATTTATAAAATTTTAATATTTATTATGTTAGCCGATTCAACCTTCGACTAAATTTCAAATAAACCTTTGAATCGTCCCTTCTTTCAGTTCAATGTTCGGTCTAAATTTCAAAATCAATCTTTAAATAAATAAAAAATAATGTTCTAAATGCTCATATAGAAAATCAAGCATATTAATAAATAAATTATATTTCATGGCGAGATGGTCCTCAAAACCCCTAAGACTACAAGATATGCTCAACAAATGAAACAAAAAATAGCACAAAAAGCTAATCATATGTGAGGATCAACAAATTTAACGTTCAAAATCCCCAATAATAAAAGCATTTGACATATGCAATTAAAGTGAAACTTATATGCAGACAATGAGCTGACTTCTAAATAATTTTAGCCATCTTTATACCTCATTTATCTCTCCAACTCATTCTTCATTTAAAGCCATGGTTTAAAAAGGTGAAATCAGAAATCAATGTGTTTTGCCTTAGCGAGGTAAGGCATAATCCACAAGATGGTTGGAGGCGTAAAGCTCAAATTTCAAAAAAAACTAGTAAAATTAAGAATAATTCATAATGATGATATAAATCATTGATATATCGATTTAGTTCATTGCCATAAAGGCACAAACCATAAATGTTAATCTTAAATGTTGGTATAAAATAGAAGTTTAAAATAAGATTTTTAAGTAAGCATTCTATTAAAAAATTTTTATTCTATAAGAATCAAGATCCATAGTGGAATCATCATTTGCTTTCATTATCTTCAAAAGAATTATCACAATTATCATCATTTAATTCTATCTTATTGACAATTTCAAAATATTCTTCAATCACTACAATCTTCTTTGTGCTCTCCAAATAAATTAATATTACATCCAATATAATTTAAATGAAGGAAATAAATTAATAGAATAATTGATGAGGGAGCTTAGCGGAAACAACGAATGGAACTACGGTGACCAGTGAATTGCAGGATTCCATATCACAGGACCAAAGCTTTCCGCAAAAACGAACGTCCATCAAACCGAACATACCTTCCTATCTTTATTTAATTTTATTTCATTTTCTTTATTTTCAGCAATTTTTCTTCCTTAGCTTCTTTACTTTCATATTATTTCCTATTTTTCTAGTTTCTAAGTAGGTTTTTTCGATGAGTGAACTTTTATATCGTTGTAGTAGGTTGTTTAGGATTTCAATTTTCTGATTTTATGAATTGGGAAACATTACTTCAGTCACTAAATTTTGCTCTCCAGATTGTTATAACATCTTCCTTTTGTGAGTGATGAATATAAAACCTACTTAGGAACAGGTGGTAGAACTTCCTCGTCACCCTAACATCGTTGATTCCAAATTTTCTCTGCAATATCCAGATGGGATGTTCCCCAAAAATGTCAAACCTGTTGTTCAACAACAAATTTATCCCCGTTATTCACTCCAAATGTTGTTGAACTCGCACATTACCTTTCCCTTGTCATATATATGTTGTAGTAGGTTGTTTAGGATTTCAATTTTTCTGATTTTATGAATTGGGAAACATTACATCAGTCTCTAAATTTTGCTCTCCAGATCGTCATAACATCTTCCTTTTGTGAGTGATGTATCTACAACCTACTTAGGAACAGGTGGCAGAACTTCCTCGTCACCCGATCGTCGCCGATTCCAAGTTTTCTCTGCTATATCCAGCTGGGATGTTCGCCAAAAATGTCAAACCTGCTATTCAACAACAAATTTATCCCCGTTATTCACTCCAAATATTGTTTAACTTGCATATTACCTTTCCCTCGCCATATATATGTTGTAGTGGGTTGCTTAGGATTTCAATTTTTCTGATTTTATGAATTGGGAAACATTACATCAGTCTCTAAATTTTGCTCTCCAAATTGTTACAACATCTTTCTTCTGTGAGTGATGTATCTATAGCCTGCTTAGGAACAGGTGGTAGAACCTCTTCGCCACTCGAATGTCGCCGATTCCAAGTTTTCTCCGCTATATCCAGCTGGGATGTTCAACGACAAGGTCAAATCCGCTGTTCAACAACAACTTTATCCCCATTATTCACTCCAAATGCTATTAAACTCGCATATTACCTTACCCTTGCGATTCCACAAACACCTCCCCTCCAAAACAGCTTCCCAAATATCTTTTAGAAGCCTTAGAACGGTATCATTAATACAAAATTAACATAAATTATTTTTTGAATTTCTCGAGGTTGTATATTTATACTTACTATAATATAATATAATATAATTTTTTGCAAAAAGGTGCTACCTTGAATGCCTCGAGGTTATGTCTAAGGTGTACATGCACCTCAGACATGCAAGTAGTGAGTCTTATGTTCAAATTTTCTTTTTTGTGTCTCAATTTGAGGTGCCCCAACGTTAAAATTTGTTAAGATAATGTGAATCTATAGCTAACACTATTCCATCTATAAAAGCTCAAAAACTTGTGGACATTAGCTCTCCATTCACAGCAATCCAATAATTTGAGGATGGTAGCATTCCGTGAAAATAAGCTAGCAATTTGTGGATAGCACTTTCCCATTTACAACAGTGCAACAATGTATGGATAGTTGTATATCATTTCTGCTGAGAAATAAAGCATAGAATCCATAACTAAATATACATTATCATATTAATTTTTTTTTCCTTAATATTTATTTCTCAATCGATTTATGTATAGACTTTCATTTAATTTTGAGGCAAAGCAATAAAATAAAGATTCAGTGACACAATCTCCCATCTTCAAGAATCATTTTTTGTTGACCGTAGAAATGAGAAAAAGAAAGAAACAATAATCAAAATAGTTAAAAAAAAAAACAAGCAACCATTATCACTTACCCACAATCTCTATACGCTAGTTATTTGTGTGTACTCTTCCTATTCATTTCAATTCAAACACAAAACCAGACAGATAGCCCACTTCCCCTCTTACTATCACACACAAAAAACAGGCAAAAAGTGTCTGTCCAACTTTTGTACGCCTCTTTAGTTCAGTTCCCAAAAGGCAAAACCCGAGTCACCAAAGCCCTAATTCCTCTTTGAATTTGCTTCGCCCGAACTCCTCTCCTTCTCTACTGTCTTCAGTGTTTACTATATCATCACACAATTTTTCAAGAATGCTCTGCTCCGTGAAACAGATCACCCTCTGGTTGTACAGTCTGGTTCAACATGCCCAAATCTATGGCCCTTGCAACACTTATTAGCTGGGACAGATTTAGGGATGTGGATTGGTTCCACCAGTTCTCCACTATGGCTCAACTTTTCTTCCGACGGAGTCAGCTTGGATATTCTCCACAGTGTAATCTATCTATAAGACCTTGAGATTGAGTGTCATAGGAAAGACGTGGTGGTCGCCCAATGAAGTTGTTTCTCTAATTAAGCTGGAAGAAACTAACGTTGGATCTCCCGCTTCTTCTTCAGATTCTCCCGTTCTCAACATGCTAGCTCTTCTCTCAGCCTAATCTGATACTGGATTCCAAAGCGTTGTGGTCGGTATTCTGCATCACTAATGTTCCCCCTATGGGAGGGATTCAAACCTCATCAGTTGCTTCCCTTCGATTCTCTAGTTCTAGGACAAGGGTAATTTTCCCCTAAGTTTCATCATCAATATCCGCAAGCCTTCGCTGAAGTCGACGAATCTCTCGTTATATCACTTTCTGTGTAGGTTGTCATGCATATATCTCCTTGGTGGCATGCTAGGATTTAGGGTTGCGAGGTGAAAAAGGTACAGGCCACTTATTGAAGGTGTGGGAAAATTAATTTTGGATAGTTGCTTTTGAAAATTACCAAGAGAAAACTAGGGTTGGTCAAACTTTGGCTAGGGTTTGGGAATAAGAAAAAAATTTTAGTGGAGGTAACTTGGGTAGAGACGGATGCTAGGAAATACAAAAGATAGAACTAGGGTTAGCCTAACTCCGATACCAAATGATGTCGGAGTTAACTCAAACCTCAATAGAAATAGAAATATTATTGTTGAATTTAAATAAGGTCACAACGAAGACTATTCAAATAGAAAATAAGTAATAACATAAAATGACATAAGCAAACACCCCTAAAGCATATCCCAGGAGAGTGGAGGAAGGTTAGGTGGATCAATATGGATGGTGGCAGTGACAGGGAAGTGCAGAAATGCAAGGACTGCAAGTATGGAGGCTGTCCTGGGTGATGGCTAGGACAACAGAAGGGAGGTGTTCCTAGTTGTCCTGGGCAGCAGCGGCACAGTGGGAAGGCTGGCACAGCAAAGAGGAGATGTGGTTTGGGCGGCAACAAAGCTGAAAGGAAGTGGAAGGCAATTGGCAAGCTGAGGGGGCAGAAAACAGCTAACAAAAGGTTGTTGAGGCCAGTTGCAGCAACCGAGAGTGACGAAGAAGAATATGGAAGGAGATGAAAAAAAAAATAATCACCATTATGAGAGAGAGATACAGCCCTCGATAGGGAAAACAGACACCGGCGGCTGTCCTGACAGAAATATGAAATAAAACTCACCAAAAATTAACCCTAAGTCAACATATAACATATTAATAATAAGTATTGGTAATTAGAATATGAAGGAATTAGAAAAAAGAAGAAAATAGAAAAAGGGATCAAATAGGAAAAGGGACCGCGGTACTATAGTTGTTACAGTACTGCGTCCACAATATTGTAGCAGCTATAATGCCACAACCCAAGCTCCCGCGTCAGCACCATTAGTTTTAGGTCGCTTAACCCATGATCTTTTTAGTTAATTGAATGGGTAAGAATCTACTAATCCAAATGAGAGTACTCTAAGAAGAAATTAGTGAGTCCTCATAATTTTAGGTGAGTAAATCATCACTATTATCACACACCTCTTTAGTTTGCTAGGTTAGTCTTCTTTTTCTTTTCATATATATACTTTTTCATTCTCTTCAGCTACATCAGTTTTTCTTCATTTAAAATATCTACGATCAAGAGACATGTCAACCAAAGCAAGCAGATTTTACAAAAGCTAGCTCAACTCCAGCTACACATAGTAAGCACCTCACCATCTCCAGCTGATTCAAGTTCGGTTGATCATGTTAGTCCATCAGATCTGGAAGCTTAAGAAATTTTCAGATTTGAGATGGATTATAAAAGCTGATTGTTCAAAAAAAGCAAGAGGCCGCATATCAAAAAACGTTAATAAGTAAAGCACTCTGATTGGTCAAAAGCAGGGAGTTTCTCAAAAAAGGCGAAAGCACAAAAGCTTGTTAACACGCTGAAGCTAGCACACATGCTAACAACAGACGTTTGAAAAGGCAATGTAGATATTGCAAAAGATTGAGCCTAGAATTGGTGTTTTTGGAATACGCACTAATTATTTTGCTCTAAAAATTGTGCAGTGGGCTTAGCAAAATAACATCTGATTTTCGATGAGTACGTAAGATTGTGCTAATATATGATGAAATACCTTGACATCTCTATGTATGTGCCCTTCGCTGTGAAAATAAACAAGAGCTTTAAGAACCTCACGTAAAAGAGTAGCAATAACAGGTTCCTCAAAGCCCTCAGGGTGAGCAAATTTCATTATATGCAGGCAAGAACCACCAGCCATGTAAGGCATCACAACCCAGAGTCGGTGACCAGCTGGAAAAGAGCAATATGCCTTCACTACATTTGGATGATCAATTAGCCTCATGGTTTGCACTTCACGTCTGATACCATCCTGAGAAAAGAAATGAGAATTATCGCAAATAGAAGAAAACTGGCATTAATAAGAAACATAACTTCAGGAAGAAGGCATGACGAAGCTTATATGTTATTTCAATAAGATTCCTATTTTGACTTCAACAAAGCTACGAAAATTGTGTTAACCAAAAAATATCAATTCAATAAAATAATGTCAAAACTCCCCGAAGTGTGTTTGACAATAGATAAAATTTTATAAAACCAAGCTGGAAATTTCAAAGTGTGTGAATCGGGTTAGTTAAGATGGGGAAAATCCACATATTAAATGTTTAGGAAGCCAAGCATCTCAATTGGGTCCGCCACAACCCAAGAATAAATGTCTAGGCTTTCTTAGAAACCAAGTATCTAAGGTTGGGCTTATAGCAAGCTATATATTTAATTACACTGTTTATAATGCCTGCATTCCTACAACCCAATCATATATTTGTTGACATCCATTTATGCTCTATAGGCAAATCAGATCGAACATGGAAAAATAACGGATAACAAACACAATGCCACACAAACTAGATTCAATCTGCCTCGATCTCAATCTCAAAATCAATCAAAGTGTCAGTGTTCACGGACACATCCAACGAGTTGAAATTATCAAAAAAATGATCCTCTCAGTCTATCAATAAATCACAATTAGTACGGTGAACTTCAAGCAAATCAGAACCAGGATGCTACACAGTCAGCACAACTGCCCAAATATTTTCTATTTGTAAAATGGATTATACCGATAAACCCAGAGCGTTGATATCTCCTAAAAAGGACCTTCTATGATCAATTCAATAAAAAATGATGACAGCGAAGGATTATAAACGTTGTGATGTTCTGTTATTTCTAAGTTGATTAGTAAGACTTTGGTCAAACATCTTCAACCTCATCTTCACAAGTTAATCTCTTTGAATCAATCTGTTTTTATTCAGTGGAGGGGGATTACCGATGATATTATGCTGGCTCAAGAACAAATTCTTAATATTTATAAAAAGTGTAGAGGGGGTTACATGATTACTAAATTGGATATTCATAAGGCCTATGATTCGATTAGCTGGGATTTCATTTTGAAGACTCTTCATGCTCGTGGTTTTTCTCAAGAGTTTTGCAAAATTATAAATATCCGACTTCATTGTAATAAATACAACATTCTCATTAATGGCAAATCTCGGGGCCTTTTTAGTGCGGGCCGAGGGATTAAGCAGGGAGATCCTTTATCCCCTACCATATTTATCTTAATTTTTTATTATCTCTCCCGTCTTCTTAACAATCTTTTCAAGAGCAACCCCAAGTTGCAATATGATTATAAATCCAATATGTTGGTCTCTCACTTAGCTTATGCTGATGATATGATCCTCTTTTCTAATGCTAGCAAGATTTCGGTTAAGAAAATACATAATGTCATGGCTTATTTTCAATTGTTCTCGGGTTTCTCCTTCAATGCCAGTAAATGCAATATTTTTTTGGGGAAAATGATTAACCGTTCTAATGCCTTTTAGATAGCTAATTTTACGGGCTCCTCCCTCTCTACTCTTCCACTAAAATATCTGGGGGTGTTCATCCTTAAGGGCAGGAAGAGACATATA
>NEWO01000079.1:1188593-1206056 GCA_003013225.1 Phalaenopsis aphrodite
TAATTTGTTTTTATATATAAAAAATAAAATATATAAAAGATATATCACTAAAAGAATTTATTTTTCCGTATTTTGTTTTGAATTAACACTGGTATCATTTAGTATCTGAGCGAACGTAATCCCAGTCATATTCTAAGGTTTCCTAACATCCGTCCATACCCAAGTCACTTTTACCAAAATTTTTCTTTCCTATTCTCAAACTCTAGCTAAATTTTGACAAACCTTAATTTTCCCTTATTAATTTTCAAAATCAACAACCCCAAATTAGTTTTTCAGCACTTTTTCACCTCCCAACCCTTAAACCTTGTCATGCGACCAAAGAGATATATGTCAACCTACTCGGGAGAAGACACAGCGAGAGATCTGCCGACTTCAAGGAAGGCTTGTGGATATTGAGAACTCATGGGGAGATTATAATCAACCAGGATCTGAAGAATTGAAGCAGCGCAAGAGACGGGAATCTGAACCACTTACATAGGAAGAACTTTACCGACGCATTGGAATTCAGTATTAGAGGAGGCGAGAAAAGAGCTAGCATATGGAGAATGGAAGAATCTGAAGATGAAGCATGAGATCCATCGCTAGTTCCTACCAGCTTCTCTAGCTTCAGAAGTGGAGAGACTACATCACCAGGTGACCAGCATGTCTTACTAACAGCGTTCAACCTTGGGTTTACCGCCAGATTACACCCAGAAAAATATTCAAGCAGAAGGTGTCAGAGGAAAAGATGATTCAAAGTAGAAAACAGGTGAAACCAATCCACTTCCCTAAATATATCCCAGCCAGGAAGTGTTGCAAATGCCACGGATATGGGCATGTTGAATAAGATTGCACAACTAAGGGGGTGATCTGTTTTAAGGAGCTAGGCATTCTTGACAAATTAGTTAATGACACGATAAACATTGAAGACAGTGAGGACACAGTAAGAGAAATAGCTTCTAGTTGATGAGATAAACAGTGATCTAAAAAAGTTGAAGACTTCAGAGAGAATTTTCAACTTTCAGCCAACGAGGAAGAAATGTCATCGATTCCAGTATACCACAAGAAAGATTTCAGCTGATATAGCAGTAGCTGTTCTAGAAAGTAGTGACTTTGATACAATTAATATTCTGGTAGAGTACGAGATTACGATGCCTCGAGCTAACATTTTGCAGGCATAGAGAAGAGCATCAACAGGACTGGTCTTGGATGTCCAAAGGAGTCATGAATTTACAGAGCCGATACCAGACACATGACAAACCCAGGTAAGAGAAATTCAGACCTTTCAGCTCCATGAACTCATCCTTGAGTTGCCCCTACAGAGGGAGCGCACTCATGTCAGAGAAGTGACCCTTCTGTGTCACGTCTAAAAGATTACATTGAGTTATTCATAAGTTAGATTTAGTTTAGCATGATACTAATCATCAAATGTCCAGACAAGAGGCTGCTGCAGAATAGCTCCTATCTTCCTTATTTTGTAGTTCGACCGCTATTTTCAGTCTGACCCACAGCCAAACTCCTCTTATTTGTTGTCCAACAGCAGAATTCACCCCCTATCCCCTTCCAAACATCGTTAACCTCCCCAATTCACATTCTCGTGTTATTCCACAACAACCTCCAAGTGAAATCTGCAACCTAAACACCTTCTCAAAGCCATAAAACAATGTCTTTTGCTATCAAAGCACGAGAAATTCTAAAATTTTAAAGTTGTCTTTCCTGCATCTAAAACAAAAATTCCTATAGTCCAACCCTCCACCAAAAGTTCAGGTACTCAATCAACTTTGGAGATAAAAAAAAAGAAAATTTCCCTGCATAACGCACCTAACTCTAAACCCAAACCCTAAACCCTAAATCACATTTTCATTTCCTTCAAAACTTCCACTAGAAAAAAGAGACATCATGCCACCAAGAAAAAACATCAATAAAATGTTCAGAAGATCACTATAGAAGATATGCAGCAAGAAATCCTCCAACGTTTGTCACCTTGGATAGGAGATAACCTAATGAGGTCACCTATAGCCACAATGATGACTTACTAAATTAAGAAGAGAAAGTGAATCCCTTCACCAAAAAATTTGAGTGATAGAGTCAATCCCGCATCGATTTGACATTAAAAATCAAAAGACAAGCTAAAATTTTGTAGTAAAGGTGGACTTGTTGGATTTTGATGGATGTTTGGATCCGGATGAACTCATTGAATTGCTCCAAACAATGAAATAAAATTTAAGTACAAAGATGTACCTTATGAAAAGAGAGTTAAATTGATAGCCATCAAACTTAGGAAGAATGGTTCCTTTTAACGGACATATATGATACATCCATGACAGTAGGAACAGAAAAGTAAGATTATCACATGTTCTAAATATGAAAAAGGGAGATGCACCACAAATATTTCCCCTGCATTACCAACCGAGCGTGGTTTTTAAACTTCACCACTTAAATAAAAAAGAACCCTCAGTAAAATAATACATTGTTGAGTTGGAGTAACTTATGTTGAAATGTGAACTAGCGGAGTACAAGAGAACATCATAACTCGATATCTTGGGAGATTGAGATAGTTCATTAGCAACATGATATATTAAAGACCTATTAGGTAGTATAAGAGATTCATGTCCTAACTTTGAAAATGGAAGAATAACAATTTCATCAAGCGACCGTCACATCTTGCCGTCAAAGTTTAAATGCAATATTAAGAAGTAAGAGTACACGCATTGGAGCACCCAAGTTGAAATTGTCTGAGGAAAAACACATCAACAATGAAGAAAATGCGGTGACGATCAACACCCTAAACAATAGGGTGATCTCTTTCACTGAGCAAGGAATAATTTAAAAAATTGACAGTGACACAAGGGAGAATGAAAATGATAGAAAATAATATCAATTTTCAACCAATAAGGGACAAATGATAGTTATTCAATACGTCCTTCAGAGCACATAAGGTAGACGCCAAAAGGTCCACAACTAGTTGCCCAAGAATGTAATCAGTTTGAAAAGTCGATACCACCAAACCCCAGTTAAGGGAGTTTTTGAATATCCCGACAAACAATTTAACTCCAAGATGACTACCACTAAGAGAGATTCAACATTTCAAAGATCTAATTTCTGAATATTTCGTTAAACCAACTTGAAAATTGGATGCAACCAGGTGAGTACGAGAAATTACAAAAACAAGTTACACAATTGATGGTTAGAGGCATGATTCGTGAACACACTAGCTTAGAAGCATCTCCAACTGCAATTCCAAATGATAGATATTCTATTAAAAAATATTTTGGAATAAAGTATCTGTTTAAAAATTGCCTATGTTGAATGTGAGCATAGATTTTATAATTGAGTTGCTTCAGACACAACAAAACAATGGTCATGGTTGTGATAAACTGTCTCTCTAAGATGTCATATTTTATTCCTTGCCACAATACGATGGATGCGACACATTTTACCTATTTATATTTTAAGGAGGTAGTTCATCGTCATGACATACCCTGGAGCATTACTTCAAACAGGGTGAAACTCCTCAGCCACTTTCGGAAGATTTTATAGGGTACTTTAGGCACAGAACTTCAGTTAAGTTCCGCAACTCACCTTCAAACATATGAGAATTCTTTTTTAGATGTTTTTGTGGAAAATAACATCAAGCAGTAGGATTTGAATCATCCTCATGTGGGGTTTCCCTACAATCATTCTACTAGTAAGTTCATAGGTCACTATCCCTTTGAGATCATATACTTATACCTCTAGAGTTAGTACCGATACTGCTAGCTAATAAATTTAGCACTAATATCAAGGTTAGAGTCAAGGACATTCAGACCCTACATGAGCAGGACAAGAAGAAAATTAATAAATAGAACAATGAGTATCAAAAACAAGCTAATAAGCCCAGGAAAGCAATGGTTATCAAGAAAAGTGACATGGTAAAGATTAAGCTGAAGAAGAAGCGATTTTTTGAAGGTGCATTTGGAAAGCATGAGCCTAGAATTGATGGGTTATTCAGAATTTTTAAAAAGATTAACGGCATAGCCTACAAGATTGATCTCCCGTAGGCTACAAAGTTTATGCTACATATAATGTCGTCGACTTGTTGTCATACTACGAGGAACTAAATGTTTCTATAGACGAGGTCGCAGCCTCTCTTACCCGGAGAGAGTGACGTGAGTGGATGCTTCCTACAGTTCCGTGGAATCATGAATTCTCATTATCACAAAAGATTATTTCCACCCGCAAAACCGCCTACTCTTAATTTCAAATTATTTTTTTTCTATATCTTTTGTATTCCTTTATTTTTAATTAGGATTATTTGCTATTACGAGACTATTTATATGTTGTATTTTGAAGTTTGAAACAACTAGCTTGCTTTTATATACTTCAAATAATTTTGTTCTCTAAATTTTACTCTTCATAGTATTGTAGCCTCTTCCTTTTGCAAATGATGAATCTTGTAGCTTGCTCAAGAACAGGTGATGGATCCTCCTCAGTTTTCATACTTTGTCGTTTCAGTCTGAACTGCAATTGAACTCCTCCAATTCATTGTCTGACAGCAGATTTCACCTCTATCCTTGTTGTGAAAAAAGACGGCAATAAAGCAAAAAAATTGGAACGAAAAATTTGCAAAACAGAGACAACACACAGATTTACGTGATTCGGCAAATTGCCTACATTCATGGAGCTACAGGGGATTTTATTACTTTGAGTATTACGTCGTTGATCGCTTCGACATACAAGAAAGAACTCTCTCTCTCTCCTCTCCTCTCTTTTATCTCTCTACCCAAGAATTAGGAAAAACCTATGAGGTGCCTTGCCGAAGATAAATTTTCTTCCATTGTCTATAGCTTCGTGCTCGTCTCGTTCGACACAGCAAAAGAACCGTTCCTTTTAATTCGCGAAGAGGGAGGCGGGAGCTAGCAGGAATTCAGGACAAAAATAGCAGAAGAAGAATTAAGATTACTTGCCTAATTTTCATGAAAACCAGACAAAGGTGGAAGATCACAAATAGTAGGCAGAGATTCAGTGAGCAGCTAAAACAAGGAAAGAATAAATAACTTCAATTTGTTCCAAAAATGCACTAAACTGTCAAACATGAGAAACACCAAATTGAGCAGTGGACTGGTTTCTAAGTTTTCAACAATTCTATCACATTGAGATTGGGACACATACTGCATTATCCACTGGCTGAGTAGTTCTTTTCCTCAAACATGATATCTTTCATCTCTGTAACTCAAAGCCCTTGTCTTCATGCTAAAAGACCAACTGAAATTGAGCACAACCTCAGTTTCTTAAGAATAAAACCTTCAGTTAACATATTAGAAGGGTTTTTGCTGTCATAAATTTAATCAAGTAGCAATTGTCCGCATCTAATAATGACCAAATGAAGTGATATCTGATTTGAATGTACTTAGTCCTGGATTAAAAATGTTGGGTTCCTAGCAAGAAATATAGCGCTCTGACTGTTACTGTAGGGAATGCCTTTTTGATTCTTCTAACCTAATTCCTCCAAAAAAACCATATAGTCATACCATCTCATTTGCAACCTCTGACACTGCAACATACTCAGCTTCTATAGTAGATAAAGAAACTGTCTTTTGTTAATTAAAAACCCATGATATTGCAGTGCCACAAAGGGTATAAACATTCATCGTAGTACTCCTTCTGCCATCAATGTCTTTAGTTAGATCAACATCAACGTAGCTCAGTGCCTCTAGACTCTTTCCCGAGAAACACAAGCATGTTTCTGAATAGCCCTTTAGATACCTCAAGATCCAATTCACAGCTTTCCAATATTCATTTCCTGAGTTACTCATGTATCTGCTCACAACTCTCACTGCATGGGCAATATCTGATGTTGTGCAAATAATAACATACATAAGTGAATCAATAATTGAAGCGTAAGGAACCTTATTGGTGTAGTCTTGTTCCTCCTCTGGCTTGGGTGACTGATTCTTGTTTAGTCTGAAGTGACTGCCCATAAATGTGTCAAATGGTTTGACCTTGTCCATATTGAACCTGTTTAGTACCTTTTTCACATACTCTGTCTATTAAAGTTTCAACGTACCTCTGACTCT
The DNA here is from genome assembly GCA_003013225.1 of Phalaenopsis aphrodite. Lineage (NCBI taxonomy): Eukaryota > Viridiplantae > Streptophyta > Magnoliopsida > Asparagales > Orchidaceae > Phalaenopsis > Phalaenopsis aphrodite. The sequence continues at coordinate 1,194,629 of NEWO01000079.1, forward strand.
ATTTCTGACAATTCTCATGCCAAGAATTTATTTTGCAGCACCCAAATCCTCCATTGCAAAGTGTTCTGACCTCTACTTCTTTAGATTATTGATCTTACCAATATCGTCCCCCGCAATAAGCATGCATCTAAATATAACAATAAAATAATATAAGAATTGTCAAAATGTCTGATATAGCAGCAATGATCTGTCTGACATCTATGTAGCCTGCATTATGCATGGAGTTATAAAATTTTTTATACCACTGTCTAGGAGCTTACTTCAGGCCATACATGTTCTTCAGTCTGCAAGTTGAACATTCATTTATCTGTATTACTAACCCCTCAGGCTGGTGCATGTAGATGTCTTCTATAAGATCTTCATGAAGAAAGGTTGTCTTCACATCTAATTGCTCAAGGAATAGGTCTTCGGTAGCCACCATAGAAAGTATCATTCTGATTGTTGTGAGCTTCACCACAGAAGAGAAGATCTCGGAATAATTAATACCCTACCTCTATTAAAAGTCTTTTACAGCAAGTCCAACCTTGTACATCTTACTGTCATCATGCTCAGTCTTCACCCAGTACACCCACTTGTTGTATAATGTCTTCTTCTCTGATGAAAGTTCTGTCAGCTCTCATGTCCAACTTTCTATCAGAGAATTCATCTTTTCTTTCATGGTCAACTCTCACTTGCTCCAATTTTCATCTTGCAAGGTTTCCTCATAACTTTGTGGTCATCCACCATCTGTCATCTGTCAGCAGAATGTAGTTCAAGGTTGGTGAGTAACGCTGAAGAGAACGTTTATTCCTGATTGACCTGCGAACTGTAGCTATAGAGGTGAACAATTTTGAAACTGTCTGTGGAACAATAAGAATAGGTGTCATGGACTAACTCTCCTCATCACTACCATCATTGCCCTGCACTGTGACCTCTGGTAGATCATCAAACCTTACCATCTCGAATTCCAGAGGAGCCACTTCAGAAACTATACTGGACTTACCCTTATACATGATCTTCTCATTGAAAATCACATTTATGCTTCTTATGATCTTTCGATCCTGGTCATCCTAGAAAAGATAATAAAATTGTCTTGTTTCCATAGCCAATGAAATAACATTTCTTTGACTTAACCTCGAGCTTGCTAAGAGCCTCTGGATTAATTAAAACATAAGAAAGACAGCCAAAAGTCTTAAGGTGAAAAAATTTGACATTTTTCCCACTCCAAACATCCTCAGACAATCTACACTCTAATAGAACGGATGACTATTGTTGATCAAGTAAACTGTAGTGCTAACCACATCTGCCCAGAATATTGATGATAGTTTGACGTGCAATCTCATGTTTTTAGCCCGCTCATTAATGGTCTTGTTCATACGTTCTGCAACTTTATTTTATTGTGGCATCCCCGGAAAGATTTTCTCTATTCCGATGTCCTAAGTTGCGCAGTACTTGAACCCACTACCATTGTCAGATCTCAAACATTTCAGTTTTAAGTCTGTCTCTATCTCAACTATGATCTTCCAAGTCTTGAACACAAGAAATACATCAGATTTATAGTTCAAGAAATAGACCCATACCTTTCTGATGTGGTCATCAATAAAAGTGACATAGTAACGAGAGCCTCCAAGAGATGTCACTAGAAAAGGTCACCGCACATCTATATGTAAAAGTTCCAGTTTTCCTGGTGCTCTGCTACTTTTTAAAAAACTGACATTCTTCTGTTTTTCCATAATTTTTTCATCAGATGGATCTTATTGTTCGCTGATGGTTTTTCATACATACCTGATAAAGCTGTCATGAGATTTGCAGTTGTCATTTCCTTGATGATGTGTGCAACGCTCGACAGAGTTAATCGAATAACCCCCAAAACTTGTCGATCTAACAAATTTCATTCAACCTCGTTCATCTTCTTCAGTCGCTTTCCCAACAACATAATATGTAGTTTCTTTCCATACAGATAGTCATTTATCTGCATCCTCCAGCAACTAAAATATGTACTATCAAACTGCTCGATCACCGATACATTCACTTTGTCTCCATCCATCGCTTTCCCTAAAATCTGAACATTGGTTCGGATACTAATTATTGCGAAAATGACGGCAATAAAGCGAAAAAATTTGAAATTCGCAAAACAGAGACAACACACAGATTTACGTGGTTCAGCAAATTGACTACGTCCACGGAGCTGCAGAGGATTTTATTACTTTTAAGATTACATCATCGATCCTCTCGACATACAAGAAAGAACTCTCTCTCTTCTCTCCTCTCTCTATCTCTCTACCCGAGAGTCAGGGTAGAGCCACCGAAGAAGAGAACTAGGAAAAGCCTGTGAAAGCTACCTTGTCGAAGATACTCATAAGAATAGAAGAAGGAACTCTCTCTATCTTCTCTTCTTCTCTATCCTTTTAATTCGCGAAGAGAGATGCGGGAGCAAGCAGAATAAGCAGGCAGGAATTTAGGCCAAAAATAGCTGAAGAATTATTAAGCCTACTTGCCTTAATTTAACGAAAACAGAAGAAGGCGGAAGAGCACAAATAGCAAGGAGAGATTCAGCGAGCAGCTAAAACAAGAAATGAATAAACAATTTCAAATTGTTTCAAAGATGCACTAAACTGTCAATCATGAGAAACTACCAAATTGAGCAGTAGGCCGGTTTCCATATTCTCAAACAATCCCCTTCCAAACAAATCAATTGCCCCTATTTTCATTCTCATACTATTCCACAATAACCTCCCCGTGAAATCCACGTTGCAAACACCTTCTATGAGGCATAAAATGGTGTAACACACACAAAAGAAAATATGCATAAGAAACTCATAAGAATAGAAATAATGAGCCAAATAAAATAAGCAAGCTTATGCAGGCTAAGGAAAAACCTATTTTTATTTGATATCGAAAATATATATAAAAAAAACTCATACCAGATCATTATTGCACCTCTCAAGATCCAAAACCTTGATAGCAACCACCTCATTCAGAGGAATGCATAATGCCCTGTACACTGTTGCGCTAACACCTTCACCCACTTCCTCATACAATTGGTAGTGCTTTGGATCGGCAGGAAACGCCTTCTCAATTTCATGTCCCATGGTTCTCTTTTATACCATATCATTGAAAAACCCATGCGCTTCTAAGAACTCTTCGATCTTTGAATGTACTGAAGAACAAGCATTTGTTTGATAACTCGTATAACATAACTAATTTATTAAACAAGGAATTCTTAGATTTCAATTCTAGCTAAACTGAGAAAGTTATGGGAAAACGTCACATCTGAAAATACTTCAGCAAGCAATTATGATTCAGAGAATCCATGACTAATATTTTATTGAAAAAAAGGAAAACTACAAAAGCAGATTAGGCCACAGTAAACTTTTATCCACACCGAAACAAAAACTGATCGATAACTTACTTCGTCTCAAACAAAAATCCCTATTGACCAGCTTATCAAAACCATCTTTCAAAACTGCAGAATTGGATTTATCCAGTAAAAAAAGATAATTTGCACCTTATAAAAAAGATCAACCAGAAAGTTAAAAATAAAAAATAAAAAATGTCAAGTTCTTCAGTAAATATTGAACGTAAACCAGTTACAGATAAAAATATGATTGCAACGTTATATATAAAAAAATTTAATAAGAACATCAGCAAACAAAGGTATTGTAATAGCATCATCAACATGATTAACATCTTTCCGCCAACATCAAGGGACGATCAACATTCAGTGTGCAAGATCATAAAAAATGGCTACAAAAGTGAAGAAAAAAAAATGAAGCTGATATAGAATATGACTAGCAGACAATAAACATCAGTGTAAAGATCTTCATGATCTTCATGAAGTCATAGCGCATGGTGTAGCACACGGTAATTTAAACAGTAAACTACTAAAAAAAATTATAAATAAAAATACAGCAAAAAAAAGAAAAAATTTAATGAATGTTCTAAAAGTTTCACCTTAGAGTCGTTATAAAATTTGATAAGCACATGTTTAATCAAATAGTATTATTTTTCCTTTAATCATTTAACATTTGTGAATGACATGAAAGTCTGCAAAACACCTACATGTCATTCAAATATTTTGACACATAAAAGGCTACATCACCTAGTTAAAGTAAATAAACTGAAAATTTACAATCATCATTGACTATATTAAATAACAATATTATTCAAAAAGCAAATTGTTCCTAACATCAAATACATCCAATAGAATGGTAACTAGAGAATGCATTTAAACAAATATGTACAAAAATGCATGTAAAAATTAAAAACCAGCTCATTATTTCCATGCAACTACAATATAAATTAAAACATTTCAAATGAGGATCACGAACAGCACACAAAGATATGTAACTTATTTCAGCAATAAAAGGGAAACTTAGAATACAGATTATTCTCGGTTCAAAAATAACACTCATGGATGTTGTGACTTTGATAAGGTTGACAATCATTTAATAACTCCAAAAAATAAGAAATTCATTTTACCGGAAGAACAACACAATTTTAATGGTGTGGCGAAGGCTTAACATTTCATAAAATATTCATTTTTCTAATCGAAAGATAGAGTGCAAAGAAGGCTCAAAGCTAGGAGGTTAACTGCAATGTTTGGAAGCAAACGAACAAGAATATCGAAGGCTCGAAGCAACCAACCCAAAAAAAGGTTGCATGGAAGGCTCACCCTTCAATAGCAACGAGGTTGAAGTATCAAAGTTGCTATCCAAATAAGCAATTGCGTTGAAGGCTCAAAGCCCATCAACAACGGGGCGATCATGAGAAACAAGACAGAAGCATATTGAAGCCCTTCAAAAGCTAGCCCCAAGACCGATGAATGTGGGAGGGGAGACACGAGACATTAGATCGGATTGATCTAGTGAATAGCATATTGAAGCCCTTCATCAAAAGTGACAAGCAAGAAAATATAGGAAGAGTCAAAACCAAGAAATAAAACCAAGAGCATGTGTGGAAACCTTTTACCAACTCATTCATGTCCTGACAAACTAATTAAAATTAAAATAAATATTAAAATATATATATATCTTTTGAAAATCAATTTCATACCCGAAACAAAATAGCGCGCACAACATAATCAATATGCTTTACACTATAGCCCAAGCATAGAACAAACAATTCACTATTTTCACTTCCAATGACTTGCAAAACAAATAGCGTTGATATTGCATAGCATCCAAAAATGTGTTGTTAGAAGTTTTATTAGGAAACAAGTTAATCATGTGAGAGGTTATGAGGAATAAATTAGTTATATTATATATTAATTTCCTTGGATTAGGAGTTATTTCATTTCCAATTTAGGTTTTTCTATTTTATGTTATTTCCTTTTATCTCCAACTAACTAATATGAAGTGATTAATTAAAAATATTATAGGATAAATCTTCACTTTCATATTATTTACTTTTTATTATATTTCCTATTCTAGGATTCATGTAGGGGTTGTTTATACCCCCTCTCATATCAATAAAAAAATTTCACTTTATTTTGTGTTTTCTGAATTTCAACATGGTATAAGAGAAATTCACTAACCTAGCCTCTGATCCTCTCTCCAGAGCCATCAGACTCCCTTCCTGCCATCCTCCTTGCATAAACGGTAGGGCGTTGTCTCTCCCCTCTCACAAACATTCTTCGCTCCGTCGTCAGGTTCTCCTTGGAGAAGGAAGCAGCGAACCACGGAAAAAAAGGTTTCCAGTCGCCAACAAGGGAAGTCGCGCGAGATGGAAAGACCAGAAGGTGGGAAGACTAAGTAGTCACCTGTTGGTTGCAATTTTCTGGCGGATATGACAAGCATATCTTATATCCAGTGTGCCATATGTGTGCTCAGTGAAGCGATATGTTGCGTGGGATCCATTTTGTTGGCGTGTGGTTGACTTCCGGGGTTGTAACAATATTTCTCACCATCTCGATTGTTGGAGAGATGAAGTTGCCGACTTCGCCGATCTCTTCGATTTTGCCATCACCTGAAGTGAGGTCATCAATTCTGCCTACTTCCCAATCTTTTCCGATGAGAGATCTCAAATATGTCGCAAAAGAGTGTTCAATGCTTCAATATTTTAGCATGAAGAATCCTAATGTATTTGAAACTGAATTTTGCAAGGCCATTCGCAAAATTGAATTTCACAAGGTAATAGTTGCGGATGAGAAGTTGATCTGCCATCAGGTCCTTTGATATGCCAATCAATGTTGAGGAAACTTCATTGAGTTGAAGGTCTTTTCTGATACAATAGATAGATCAATGACTTCTATCATTTGTGAATGCCTTCCACGACTTCAAAATCTTGAGATCACTGAAGGCTTAATGACGAGAGGTGTCATCCTTACTCAACTTGATTGAAGGAGTTTGAATACCTTGATGTCTCTGGTTAAAATCCATATGGTTCATCGGGTTATAGTGCTCCTGCTTATAGTCATGGAACGGCTACCAATGGTGTTGGAGGGTATGGCAGCTACGAAAACACCGGGGCATATGGAAATCCCGATGGACTTGGCACTGGTTATGTTAGCGAACCTCCATGAGCTATAAGGAGTGGGTATGTTTTTGTTGGTTATGGTGCAAATGCAGGGTGTGGATGAGCTGTTTCAAGAGAGGTCAATCTCCCACTGCTGCTGCCAGAAATATCAATTTGCAAGGACTCCTCGTATCAGACTTTTCTACGGAGCTTTTTGCTATCACAGGCCCATTTCCGGAGTTTTTCTTGCAGTAGGCCTTTCTCCAAAATCTTTTCTACAACAGACCCTCCTCCGAAATATTTTCTGCAGCAGACCCTCCTCTAGAGACTTTCTTGCAGTAGGCATCCTCCGGAGTTTTTTCCTACATCACACTTCCTCCGGAGTTTTTCCTGCATCGTGCCTTTCTCCGGAGTTTTTCATAGAGCAAGTTCTCCGCCAGAATTCTTCCTGCAAGAACCCCTCCTTCGGAGCCTTTTTCCTATATCAAGCCCTCCTCCGAAGTTTTTTTTGCATCAAGCCCTCCTCCAGAGCTTTTGCTGCAATAGGTACTCCACTGAAATTCTTCCTGCAGCAGGCCCTCCTGTGCAGACTTTTCCTGCATCAGGCCTTCCTCCAGAACTTTTACTGTATCAAGCCCTCCTCCGGAGCTTTTCCCGCAGCAAGACGTACTTTCATGGTTTTTTTTCTTTTTTTTTCTTTTTTTATTCTTTTTTTCTGCAAGTTATACCCCACAGCTTTTTCTGAAGGTTATCTGCTTCCCTGCAAACTCTCAAGCAGCAATACCTATAGGAGCTTTCCTTCTACCTACAAGACACTGTGGGAACTGAAGTCAAAAACAATCATAGTCAACTAGAAGTCAATATTTTCCTATAGATTGTCTACTTTCTTATACTCCCCAACAGCATTACCTGTAAGAGTGTTTCGCCTACCTACAGACACTGCAGAAATTGCAGTCAAAGATAACTGCAGTTGTCTACATCCCTACAAACGCCCCTGTAGCATTACCCGTAGAAGTCTTCCGCCTCCCTACAAACATTGCAGGAACTGCAGTCAAAGAAGATCGCAGTACGAGATGAAAACTTTCTTTTCTACTTCATTGGATTTTCCTCGCCCATTATTAGTTGTTTTTAAATCCAAATTGAACATGATTTTAAACCATATTTCAACTTGAGGGGAAGTGTTAGAAGTTATATTATGAAAAACTTTATTCCTATAAGAAGTTATGACAAATAAATTATTTCCTTGGATTATAAATTATTTCTTTTTCTATTGTATATTTATTTTCTTAGATTAGAAATTACTTACTTTCCTATTTTACATTTATTTTCTTAGATTAACAGTTCTTTCATTTCCTATTTTATATTTAATTCCTTGGATTATGAATTATTTCCTTTCCTATATTAGGTTTTCCTAATTTTAATTTTTTTTATCTCCAAATAATTAATATGAATTGATAAATTTGAGATATTAGGTGATATATCTTTCATTTCATATTATTTCATTTTTATTACCTTTCCTATTCTAAGATTCATGTATGGGTTTATACTCCCTCTCATAACAATGAAAAATTTCGTTTTATTTCGCATTATTTTGAATTTCAACAAACATATATGGCTAAGCATAATTATAATGACTTGCGATTCTCAGATATGATTCTAGCAATTAAATTTTGACAAAGAATATCTGATGCAAGAGCTTGCTAGGCCGTACCGACCCACTTGGTTGAACCAACAATGGTTCAGGTCCAGCGGGAGGTTGGACAGGCCTCCTCTTCCTTTGGGCGGGACATACTGCCCAGTCCCCCCCTCCCTTTCATTTAGATCCCCATTCTATTTCTATCTCCATTCCTATTCTACTACTTGCCTATTGTATTCCATCTTATTCTTTCCCTTCCAATTCTAACTACTAATATATATTATATATATGTTGTTTGTTCACTGAAGATGCAGCTTTTTATCGTTGTTGATTCCGGGTCTCTGCCTTCGGGCTTTTCCCATCCTAAGGGTTGTATCTGATAGCGAGAAGGTGCCCCAGCTGTAACTAGTCTGAGGTGGTGATTATCTTTGCCTGTTCCATCTCTTCCTATTGTAGTCTAGTCCATCGCAATCCTCCTGCTCGCTTTCAGCTTCCTCCAACATCTTCCTGCAAGCCACCCCTTCCCTTCCTCCAACATCTTCATGCAAGCCACCCCTCCAACATCTTTCAACAGGCCACCCTTCCTCCAGCTCTCTTCCAACAGAATGCCTTCCTCATGTTACCTTCTTGCGATTGCACGATCTCTTGCACTTGCCAGACAAATCATCGGCATCTACAGCTCCAGCCAGCGCCACAGTCACCTGCTTCCAATCCCTCCAGCTTGTCGCACCTGCTTTCGGACCCCTTCCACCTAGCCACTGCCACTCTCTGCTCCCTCCAGCCCTGTTGCACCTGCTCACAGCCCCCTTCCAGCAAGAAGTCGTTGCCTCTTATTCCCTCAAACACTGCCACACCTCCATCCAGTCCGCTCCAGACATGTCGCTCTCCCCTAGTTGGTCGTCTATGTGTTTTGTATTGTTTTTATTCTTATTTTGAGTTGTCGCCGTCGTTACTTACTTTTTAATTCAGTAATAATATTTGTTTTTTTATTGTAGTTTGGGTTAACTCAGATAATAATATCTAATCTTAAAATTGATGTCAAATTGATTTGATGAACCCAAAATAGAATTTCCAAATGCTCGTGCATTTCCAAAAGTGGAAAGCAATGATTTAATTTGATTCTAGAGAGAAGGCAACAATCAATTAGAAGGTTAATCATAAGCAATGATCCACAACTTAAAATCGTGTATGAAATGTAGAGAAAGGTTGACCATCATCTGAAAATGATATGTCATAATCAAACGTAATTTTGTTGAAAAGTGACCAAGACTAGGCCAAAAACAATGCTTGGATCTACTGTATAAAGTTCAATGACTTCAATGGAAAGACAAGTGAAATTAGTTAAAGATCATGGTGCATAGCAAGTTAAAAGATAAGGTTTTGAAGTGAATATGGCTGAATAATGAAACGAACATGGTGGATATGGAATTAGAGATGGTAATGTGATGGATGAAGCTATATGAGATTTAAAAATAACATTATTTTGTAATGGCAAATACATAAACTAGAAAAATGATATTAAAGTATCACAATATTTTTGAAAATGGCACCAACAAATCACAAATAAACTAATTTTAAATAGGAAGAGAAATCCTTCTATAAAGTTGTAAGGTGATTCCAAGAAAGTTTGACCGTACAACAAATAGTAATTATAGATGTGTGTCTTTGACATCATTATAGGGTTCATAGAAGGTGTAAACGGATAGAGATAAGAGTTGGAAACATATGGAAAATAGTAAGAAGAAAAAATCTACAAACCAACAAAGATGAGAGGAGAAAATCAAGTATGGTAGCTATCCAACAGCGAAAAGAGTGGAGAAACAACAATTGGAGGCATTTTAGGCGAGATATATGTGATCGGGAGGATTCATCATATGTTTTCTTCAAGATATAAATTCTTTAAAAATAATAAGCTACAACTCTCTGAATTCGTGAAAACAAAGAAAAAATTTTCTAAACAACATGAAACAAACACAGAAGTCCCTCAAGCTAGTTCACAACAAAATATATATAATAAAACTACCAAAACAACCCTAATCCTAATTAAAGTAAATAAAAACCCTAAATGGCTGGCGGACCCAATAGCGCTGGAATAAACTTGAACCAGTGCAATTACGATTCTCTGAAGCATGCCGAGATGGATTTCCTGGGTTCTCTCCCACAGGAGCAAGACAGCCTGCAACTGCGACATTCTGCTGGTTTGAAGGGACAACGTTTTTATCATCTGAAGCATTTAAATCCTAGTAATATTGCGACAAATCAATAGCATTGAGGGTAGCAAAAATATTATAATCTTCCGACATAACAATCTTAGAAGAATTATAATTAATCCTCCTAACAACTCAAAATGAATAATCGGCTCTAAACTAGAGCAATCCAAACGAACCTACTGGAAAACTCTCCTTCATTCAGATCCACACTAACTCATATAGGTAGTAGCTTTTCTAAATGTGTTAATCTGAATTTATACTTGGTGTTTTGTTTAGCAATCTTCCTCACTTTTTAATGTAATGCTTGAATCTCTCTAAGTCTAACCTCTTCATTTGTATTAAGCTCAACAACTGGCAGTATCAGCACTAGCTCCAAAGATGTGAGAAGGTATCAACCGTATATAATCTTAAAATGATTGTGACAGGTGAACATAGTAGTGAACCAGTTGTAAACAAACTCAACCTAAGAAAGCATCAAATTTCATTATGTAATGTTTTTTTTTTTTCCATAAATCACCAAAGAAAACTTCTCAACGTGTGATTCACTATATTTTTAGGTTTATATGTATGTGGGTGTGTTGTTAAACTAAATAAGAGTTTTATACCTAACTTATTCTATAAGATCCTTTAAAAGTGACCCAAAAATTTCACATCCCTATCTGACATGATGGTATGAGATATTTCAAGAAAATGGAGTATCTCCCTGAAATATAAATATATAATATGTGAAGCATTCCTTGTTGGGTGTCAAGGTAAGAATATGGTATCTTGGAGAAGCAATCCACTACCATCATAATCGAACCCTTACTCTGTTGAGTTAGTGGTAGAGCCACAACAAAATACATGCTCACATCTACTCAAAACGTATAAATATCAGCATATAGAGACCCATACTCTGTCCTCGACGTTAGCTAGATGGCATATCTTATATTGTCTGGCATGTCACTCCACATGTCATACCAATCAAGACCAGTAAGTTCTCTTTCATCAAAGAAAGAGTGATGCGAGCGTAATAGGGAGTCGGGAGAACAATCTAGCAGTTCCTTCATTTGTACCAAAACGGTCGAGACCAAGGACTAATCGGTCCTTCCACTATGGTTTGGTGCATCCTTTCCATAAGGGGATCGAATCATAATTATCTAACGCT
>NEWO01000079.1:1206242-1253428 GCA_003013225.1 Phalaenopsis aphrodite
TCTCCCTCCTAAGATTGCATCAAAAGGCAAGTCGATACTTTCGCTGTAATTAATCCAAAAGTGGTATATATCTACCATTTCCTGCATCCCCTATCATCATCCTAGCCGCCTGACTTGCTACCGCAACCCTATCTAACTGCTTTATCGGAGGTCCATTATTTCCCCACTGCTAGGCCTGCCTACCTGCTGCTTCCCTGCCTCTAGCTCCACCCTTTCCTTGTGTAGCCTTGCCTACAACCTCCTCCGTCCTTGTTGTGGTCTAGTGTCCATCCATGTTGCCTTCCCCATCTCAACCTCCTATCTCCCTCAATGTAGCCACCTTATCAATATCTTTTTACCACCTTCAACCCAAGTCCTAGTTTGGTATTTTAAATGTCTCTTTTGTCATTACCTATTTCAAGATGTGTTTGTTGTAACCCCTATTTGTTTTATCTATAATAAAAGTTATTTTTTCCAAGTTCTTTGGTTAACTTAGGTATCATTTGGTATCAGAGCAAGCATAACCTAATCATATCCTAGGACTTTTAGTAGCCACCATATATCCACCCAATTTTTTTCATTTCTACCCTACATCACACCTGAAATCTAATTAAGACGCTGAGGAGGCAATTTTCGGAACCTAAACAAGAGTTCACCATGGACAAGATACAGCGACTACTCCACCAAGTACTACAACGACTCAATTTCATTAAAGAAAGGACACAAGGACGGGAGTCACCATCGACCGTAACATCGAGATCTGAGAATGAGAGTCAGAAGAACAATTGAATCCTTTCTCAAGGGATGAATTCAATAAAAAGGAGGATCGACTGAAGCGTTTCCGGATTCAATATCAGAGGAGACCAATAAAGGAAGTGTTTATTGGAGAGCACAGAGATCTGAGAGTAAAAGTGGACCTACTGAACTTTGAGGGGTGAATGAATCTGTATGATTTTCTCGAGTGGATACAAACGGTCGAGAGTATCTTTGAATATAAGGAGATTCCCGAAAACAAAAAAAATGAAGCTCAACTCCATCAAGCTGAAAAAAAAAAGCTTCTTTGTTGTGGGATAACCTGAAAAAGGGAGAGAAAGAGGGAAAGACAAAATAAAATCACAACTTGAGAGAAAATGAAGAAGGCAATGCAATGACAATACATACCCCTGCATTACTGTTAGGATATCTTCTTGAAGCTCCTCTATCTACAGCAAAAGAAACTATCAGTGGAGGAGTAGGTAGTTAATGTTGAAATGTGAATTGACGAAAACTGAGGAGCATACATTAGTCAGGTATATTAGCGGATCGAAACCTGCCATCAGCAATGTGGTTCAACTACAAACCTATTGGACACCAATAAACGTGAAAACTTTAGCACTGAAATTGGAGAGAAAACATAAGTATAACAAATACCCACCCACATTAAAACAAACATGTAGCTAGTAGCATTAGCAGAAACATGCCTGTAGGAGTAAGGAAAACGGGTTAGGGATTGACAAGGCAGATCAGAGTGGGAAGAAGGCTGAGAAGAATAACACGCTCCAAATAACACGCTCCATATGATTCTAGCCAGCAAATGTTTCAAATGTCATCAGTATGGACACATCACCTCCAACTGGCCAATAAGCCAAGTTGTGTCTTTCACCAAGCAGACTGTTGTGGAGAAAGTGAGTGACGAATAGGCAGCTAAGAAACAGGGTGAAGAATACCAACTCTAGAGAGATGAGAGAGATGTTAGTTGTGAGAAGAATTCTACAGAAGGAATGGGGAAAGGATCACTCGTGGTTAAGGCATAACATCTTCCGCACCAGGTGTACGGTGAGAGGAAAAGTGCAGCCACAATATTGATGGAGCTGTGAAAGCGTCGTCTCCACTTTTATGGGCTATGCAGAAGCATGCATTCCCAACCCTGCTCGTTGACCTGGGTAAATAAGGGAAATGAGATACAAGCGCATCGACAGTGCTTGGAAGTGTTTTTCATTAGCAACCAGCTCTAGCCTCACGTGTGGAGTGATGTGGTGCCCATCGACACCAATCACATTTTGTTGGTAAGACAGTGGCAGTTCAATCGCAAGACTCAGCACGATGGGTTCAAGAATACTCACTCATTCATGAAGGAGGAGAAATGCATCGTTCTCTTGCCCATCAAAGATTTCGGAGAAGCAGTAACGCATGATGCAGGGAAGCCTGAGATCTCATGCACCATCATTGTGAGAGCAGCACGAAAACCCCAATGGCGATAGCCTTAGTAGTCTTAGAGGGGACTAAGAAAGAGATGGAAAAACCAGAGGAGAACCATCCACTACTACTCAAATTTAAGAATGTGATGACCGAAAGCATACCAAAAGGTTTACTCCCACTAAAGGATATTCAGCACGCCATTAATCATATCCCGGATCAATACTACCAAACATATATGCATACAGGCAAAGACTAGCGAAATATGAGGAGTTGCAAAGGCGGGTATAAGATCTCATTGTGAGGGTGGTGAGAAAGAGAACAAGCCAGTGTATTGTGCTCGCTTTGATGATGCCTAAGAAGGATGGGTCGTGGATGACGTGGGTTGATAATCGAGCCATCAATAAAATCACCATCAAGTGTAAGTTCCCTATACATCGCCTGAACGATCTATTGGACCAATTGCATGGAGCCATTGTCCTTTCCTATAAATCACCATCTCATCTATGTCGAACGAGCAGGAAAGCGGAAGACCAGAACACCTATTATCCACATTAATGCAAAAACATGGGAGAAGATAGATATCGCCCGTCCCGCACCAAGACAGAAATTTATCGCTTTTTTTAACTTCATTTCCTATTTAATTATTTTTAATCAGGTTTTTCTTAGGAACTATTTATATCTTGCATTTCCTATCTTTTTCAAATTTTGGCTTTATATTATTTGGAGAGTTTTTTCTCCAAATTTTTCCTATGGGAGTGTTGTATTTTTGGTTTTCTTTTAGGTGTGTCTATAGCCTAAAAGAATCAAAGACGTGATCTCTCCCGGACATTCAAAGGCTTCCTTCGTCATCCAATTTGCTGCCTACTAATGTTTGACAGCAGAATAAAATCATTTTCTACTTCTAATTCGTTGTCATCCCTCTGTTCAAGCTCAATTTCGATCGACATCCATCCTCCCCGTTTCCTTCCCAATCCTACAACTTACCCACCCCTTTTTTTGAGTTCTTAAATACCTTATAAGAACCCTAGAAAGATATTGTCTGGTATCAGAGTCTGACAAACCCTAAATTTTTAGAGATTTGTCATTCTTGCCCTAAATCTGAATTTCCAAAAAAAAATCGCACAATACACAAACCATTTGTATCATAATTTATAACCCTAACCCAATATTTTCAAAATCCAATTTTTCTACCACCAAAATTTCACTCCAACACTGCCACCAAAACCTAAGCCCCAAACCAATCATAAATCACAATCTCATATCCGCCAAAAATCTTATCGATAAGAAAAAACATGATGCAGCCTAAGAGAAATCCACAAAAAAGGGTTGAGGGGCTTATTATGGGGATATGCAACGAGAAATCTTTGAAAAGCAACAGAGGTTTACTATCTTTAAGAGGAGACAGTCCGGTGAAGTCACTCATAACTATAACGATGACTAATCATATTGAGAGGAGGAAGTGAACACCTTCCACCAAGCAATTTCCAATGACGAAAAACCACTATCTCGATGAATCGGAATGGAATATCAGAGAAGAAGTCTAGATCTTAGAGTAAAGATGGATTTATTGGATTTTGGCAGTCGCATTGATCCAGATGAAAGCAGAGAAAATTTTTTAGTACAAGAATGTTCCTCCGGAACAAAGAGTTTAGTTCATAGCCATCAAGTTCATAAAAAATGCATCATTTTGGTGGGATAACTTAAAATGTATTCGGCAACGAGAAGAGAAGAGTAAAATCACTGCATGGTCTATAGGTGAAATGAGAGATGCAACGCAAGTATATACCTATTCAATACATATATGACATATTCTTTAGACTTCATCACCTGCAACAACAAGATCTCCCAGTAGAGTTGAGTGACTTATGTTAAAATGTGAACTAGTTAAGCTCGAGAACACTATAGCTCGATATTTGAGAGGGTTTAGATCATCTATTGGCAATGTGGTACAGTTGCAACTTTATTGAACATTACAAGATGTTCAAACTCTAGCCCTAAAAGTGGAGAGACAACACAGCAGTATCAAGTTGACATCACCCTTCAACTAGACTTCAATCTTTGAATCAGGCAGCATTGACACACCCAATGCAGCACCCACACCGAACCAGCCAAAGTAGGGACTCGTACAGAGTATAGAAAAGGTGAAGACTATCAGTACAAAATTTATTTATGTCAATAAATGCTTCAAGTGTCATGATTTTGGTCACGGAGCATTTGATTACCCAAACAAAAGGGCAATCTCTTTTATTAATTAGGGAGTAGTTGAACAAATGAGCAGTAACACAAAATAATGAAGACGTCAAAGAGGAGTCAACTTCTAGCCAATGAGTAAGAGACGTTGGTAATTCGATTTGAGCACATAAGAGAGACTCCAAGTGGATTAACATTGGTTATTCTAGATGGTGTTGAGTTCGATGAGCTGACACCAGAAAATGGTCAGACCATGTTGCAGGAGTAACTAGACATCCTGACCGACTATTTAAATCATGAGTTTCATCACTGAGAGTGGCCCAACATTACATAAATTTCATTCCAGGGTTGGTTCCTCCATACATCTTTATTATATACACCCAGCAGAGTATGAGTAGGAGAAGCAAATTAAAGATTTAATGGATCGAGACTTGGTTTACGAGAAGACTAATATATATGCAATTCCAGCTCTAATTGTGCCCAAAAAGAATTATTATTTATTCTATCAAGACATGCTTTGGAGTAATGTAGGTGTTTCAGAGTTGTTTGTGTTGGATGTGAGCATATATTTTATATTGGAGTTACCTTAGATACATTAAAGCGGTCAATTTGTATTGGTAGTGGCAAGTCAGTTCTAGAAGCCTCTAGAGAAGAACGTTAAGCCTCTCCTATTCAGGAAAATAGCACAGGAGTTATCCACACGAGACGCAGCGATATTGTGATTCGTAAATGTCAAACGAGAGAGCGAGCAAGAGTCTGTGATTCACAAGATCCATGTTAAATGCGAGATCACAGGACAGGTAGGATTCTGCCACGTTCAACACCGAAACAGAAATGTATTGCCTTTTTATTTATTTCGTTTTTACTAATTTATAATTAATAGTTCCTTTTTTGTGAGGGAACTATTTAAATCTTACATTTACTGGTTTTTTTTTTATTATTTTGGCTTTGTTTATGTTATTTAGAGATATTTTCTCTTGGCTATTTCAAATGGAGTGTTGTATCTTTGGATTTCATTCAGGTGGTGTGCCTTTGACCTGATAGAATCGAAGTGGTTATGTCTTCGGACATTTGAAGGCCTCCTTCATCGCCCAATTTAATGTCTATTGTTGTTTAGCAGCGCAAAACAGTTTTTTGCTTCCGATTCACTGCCATCCCACCATTCATACCCAATTTCAACCAACACCCGTCCTCCCCGTTTCATTACCTATCCGACAACTTACCTACCCCTTTCTTGTGATCTTAAATACCTTCTAGAAGCCCTAGCAAGGTATCAACCTTCAACTTGCTTTTTTTTTCACAAGACCTTGCTCTGTTAAAAAAATCGCCTCATGTTTAGGCAATTGGATGCAAAGTGTCCAAACCCACAGCATTTGAAATACTTCCTAGTTGACAATGTTTTGAGGGTGCTAGCCAAATCAAACCTTTTTTCTTGTGCTAGCTACTCACGAGGTGAAATTCTTGACACTTTGGTCGATATGCTTTTGCTGCCCAAATCCATGGTCGAACCTTGTTCGAAGGATTGAGTGAATGTGATATTTTTATGCTATTTTTCCACCTTTAGAGCTGAAATTTTAACATCCAGTAAAACTCAAAAGGGTTGTAATTGTATCAAATTGTCAACATAAGATCTCAATCTTCCAAGATATTAGATTATAGCATTCTCTTCTAACTCCACCAACTCACAGTTCAGCATGCTTGTTCAAATTCATATGTGCATTCCTCTATCACTAAATCTTTTCGTTGTAAATAGTGATGTCTCAAAAATATATCCTGTTTATAATATGTTGGGAGGTACTTCTGATATATCTCCTTGTTCATCTTGGACTAGAACATGATCTTATTTTTTTCTTCGAGCGACCACAGACACTTCAAATTCTCTCATCATAAGAAAGCACTCTTCTTTAACTTAATGACAGATAGCTTCACATTTTTGTCAAGTGGAATGTCCTCATACTCAAAGATTTTTCCTATTGTTTGGAGTCATTCAATGAACTTATTTGAATCCATATGACAATCCAAATTCAGTAAATCAACCTTCACTCCAAAGTCAATCACTCTTCTCCTACATTTTATACCAAACTAATGTGGCTCAGCTCTTCGTCGCTTGAGGTTCCTTAGCAAAAAGAGTTTTCATAATCTTCTCCATCTGATTGATCATCGTTGTTGTATGGGTAATTTTTTCCATATTGTCTTCTCTCAAAATCAACGAGTCTAGGATATAGTTGAAGAATTTCTCACTACATATCCTCCATACTAAGCTCCCAAACACCTCTCTAAAAGTTTCTTCTTGGCAGCATCATGACTTGCTCCTTACTTGAAGATTTTGGGGTATGGTCAAACTGAAGAATGGGGATTGAGTTAAGAAAAGGTAAAGGGTACTTGGTTGGGCAGATGAAATAAGTTATGTGAATATATGTATTGATGTGGGGAATAGCAAATCTCAAGAAATTTAGGACAAAAGTAGCTATGATACCAAATGATATCCTTATAGTGCTCTTAAAAGATGTAAGCGGATCGAGATAAGTGTTGGGGATGCTTAGAGAATAGTAAGAAAGAAAAATCTGAGAATCAATATAGATCGATTAAGAAAATCTTGTATGACTGCCATTTGGTGGGGAAGCAAGCGTAGAAATGCCAATCCGCAGCACTTTAAATATTGTTGTGACACCGATCATATAAAGTGGAACTAATGGATATGCAAATATAAATGATAGCTGAGCAGCTCCATACAAAAGTATAGAGAAGATAAAAAACTAATAGCAAGATGAAGTAGATGGACAAAAATCTACTAGCACGATGAAGTAGATAGGTTACATGACAGTAAAAAAGAAAAATTGCAAGGATACTAGAACAAAATCGTGCAAAACAAAATATTTGAAGTTGCATGGCTGAAGGAGACAATGTTAACTAAGTTGTGGAAAATGAAGTTGCTGATAGAAAATCAATCTCATGACAAGTTCCTAAACCTCATAACGTGGCAAAGAACTTATCATTGTCGGCTTGCCTTCAAAAGTATTAACTCTGTGGAAGTTATAGGAGAAGTTGATTACTTCCTCATTCATGGTTTTGCCACAGAATTCAATTTGAATGGGATCCTCAACGAAGAAAATTCAATTTTAATTTTGAAACATTTGAAACCTCGATGCATCGCATACCTGCCCAACTAAAGCCGCCCGTACTAATCATTAAAGCAGACATGATATTAGCCAATCAATCAATGTTATTTACATCAACATCATAATCTTTAACTGTTTGAAATTAGATTTATGATCCTCATTCTCCATGGCTACTATTTACTGTTAAATAGATGTTAAAATTGTTTAGGAGAAATCTTTTTACACAACTTCTGGTCATGATATCATTGGCCAATAATTTTTCCTTCATAATCCTTCAGCATTTTTTTTTTTTTTTTTTGCACGTCTTATGGGTGCATTCCCTACCCTATGTTTGTTCGACTTACCTACATGGATGTCCAACTAATTTATTACAATAGATGCTATTAACATTATTTTGAACATAATTATTACTCAATCCATCCTTAGTTTTGCCACAAAAATCTCAACATAAAGCGCTACCAATATCATATCTTAAGCTCACAAGGATAAAAATATCATGGATGCTTCAAATAAGTTGAAGGTGTAAAGAATTGACTGATAAGCATTTTTCAATTCTAATGCCTGATCAGAAAAGTAGTTCAGAGTGACTGGAGATGACAATTGGTTTAATAAATTTTTTAACATAAAGAAAAATTTCTTCAAAATTTTGATTCAAGTTCCACCATGAATATATCTGCTTATCCAAGAAACATTCACATTCACAAAGGTCAACATCAAAAGTAATTGGCCAGTCTTATCAAAAACACATTTCAATAAGACTGCTCATAAAATTGTTTTTAAATTTCTAAACAAATAATAGTTGTAGATAGCTAATGCACAAGATAGATGCCAACTGGTAAGGCAATAAACTTAACGCCAAAGTCAAGAAGATATCAAATTTATTGTGAAAATTAGCATCAACTTCTAAGTGAGAAATACCAAATATCCAAAATACTGAGGAGAAATAATTAAAAACTTTTACAAAGCAGCAGACTGCCATGTGTAAGCGTGTATAAGATTACCGGTTAATAAATTCAAGGATTGCATTTACGATTTCAGTCCAAGTACAGTGAAATTCTAACGAAATGCCTCTGCAGAGAACAGAAGTTTCGTGTGCATAGAATGAGTGTTTATAATTACCTTATTCCCTTTCACGGTAACCATCCACATTTGACGAAGTAATGGAGGTTGGCTCAAGCAATTTTGATCCAGATTCGCCACTCAATGTGCTTGCATTGATAGTTGAAGCATCCAATGCCAGTGCTATAATAACACTAGAATTGATGTTTCTTGTGCATCCCAAAACGTAATCACAGGACTAGGCATATCAACAAAACACAGTGATGCTTTCAATCATTCTCAAATGTGTTATGCATCAGCATATTTTAAAAAACAAGGATAAGACACCCAAGTATATACTTTCTAAATTCATTCAGTTCTTAAATGTAACGCAGTAAGGTTCCTTAATAGACTGGAAATTTTATAGACTATTAAAACTCCCACTGAAAAAGGATGCTGGAATTCCTAACAAATCATAAAGAACCTATAAACAAGGAAAAAATGCATAAAATTTAAAATATTCATCAATACAAATTAACTTAAGCTTAAGAGACTGTGATGTTGAGAGATGTCCGCAGGAAACCACCATATTATCCTAACCACCTCAAGTCAGCCCTTATGAAATCCTATTACCAAATCAATACAGGTACATGCTTCTCTTTATACATTTTGGCTTGGCTAAATCTTATCAACAAACAAATAGTGTTAACTTAAGACCTCCTACACTTTGACTCATTGTTTTAATATAAACTTAATCATTTTTACCCACTCATTTTTGCTTATCAATGTCCTTTACTATCATGCCACCATCTCAGACGAATTTTCATAATAATTACTTCATGAAACCCCAACAACCCTAATTCATTTGTTTATAGTAATATCTTTCCTATTAGCAGCACACAACACGTCACACCCCAACTGTTGAGAAGTGGAGTCTAAAGGACCGCCCACAGCCGAACCGGAGCCAGTGCCCCAAAATAGGAATTCCAAGCCGGTGTAACCATGCATAGAACAGCATACTTATGCCGCGGTTTCATTCGCCCCAATCTCTGAAACAGAACGGCAGGCGTAATTATGACGAGGATTGGGGTGACCACACCAAGAGTGGTTTTTCCCCCATTTCAGTTCTTAATCCCTTGATTCAGAGTGATGAAACTTAATCTCTCTCTCGCACAATCTTGAAAAATTTTCTCTCGACGGTACATAGAAAGTGCGGTGTGTTGAGAAATGTGGATTTTGGAGTGTGATTTCTCTTGTGCGTTCAATAGAGGAAAGAGTGAAATTGTTGTAAATTCTAGAGTAGATAGTGAATCCAAGTGGTATAAACTTTTGTATATTTTTCCCTTCATAGTGAATTTTTTAGTGTGGTGTGGCTCTGTGCTTTTTTTTCCGTTCTAAGGTTTTTTCACGTTAAATATTTGTGTATTTTTTGGGATTACTTTATTGTGTGATTATATTTGATATTTTGTTCACGATTTCTCGAATCACTAAGATCCATTTTCAGTGGTATGGTTTTCATTGTATCAATTAAAACCCACGTTTTCATCCCAATAAGTTGTTTCAAAGCGGGTGTTAATTTTTTGAATTATTTTGATTCGAGTCGGATCAATGACTGACTAAGTTATAAAGTGAAGAAATTCAATGAATCGAACTTTGCGTTCTAGAAAATACAAGAGGAAGATTTGTTGCATCAAAAGAAATTGCATTTGCCACTAAAATGAACCAGCCTGAAATGGTGACTCTAGAAGAATGGGAAGTGTTAGATCGAACTACCCTAGATTTGATCCGTCTTTCAATTTCTTCATTTGTTGCATTCAGCATAATGAATGAGAAAATTAAGGTGGCTCCCATGGCGACATTAACAAGGATATATGAGAAACCTTCTGTTTCAAATAAGATTTTTCTAATAAAGATGTTATTCAACGTGAAGATGGCGGAAGGCAGTTTGGTGGCTTAGCACTTGAATAATTTCAACACTGTGACGAAACAATTGTGTTCTGTGGGTATCACATTTGATGATGAGATCCGCACAATGTTAATTTTGTCATCGTTTTCGGACAGTTGAAACGAATTAGTCATGGCAATGAGTAACTCTTCAGATAATATAAAATTTAACTTTGATGGTATCATAAAGTTAATATTGAATGAAGTAGTTCACAAAAAAATAACAAGCAGTGAATCTTCAAGTTTTACGTTGAATTTTGAAAATAAAGGAAGGAATCTGGAGAGGAATGCAGGCAAAGACTGATTCAAGTCTAGAAAAGAAAACCCTGCGTCACGTAGAGGAAATGGAAGAAGTAAATGTTGGAACTGTGGGAATAAAGATCATTTCAAGAAGGAGTGCAAAGCTCCAAAGAAGACAAATGGTAAAAGCCAAAACAGAAATTTCTTTATAAATATCTCCAAAAGCAAAATCTAAGGTGACTCCTTGGTTTCAAGTATTGAATCTTAAATAGTAGATTCAGATGTCTCTTTTCATGCATTCCCAACAAATAGGTATTTAAAAATTACACTCAGAGCAATCAATAGAAAGTTTATTCGAAAGATAACAAGGCTTGCAATATCGTAAAAAAAGGATGATGTTGATATCAATTTGTCAAATGAAATAGTGTGAAAGCTCAATAAAGTTGGACATGTTCCAAGCTTGAAGAAAAATCTAATCTAAGTGAGTCAGCTATCAAAGTCAGGGTATGTGACTACATTCACATATGATTCGTGGAAGATGAACAGTGGGATAATGGTGAGGGCTCGAAGCAATATTATAGACGCTCTCTACATGATCAATGAGATGGCAAAATCCATTGATGTGGCTAGAAACAAAATTAATGTAGGTATTTGGCCAGTGTCTCATGCATCGTTTCGTGCGACCAAGTCTTTCGATGGACCAAACCGGTCTAAGCTTTCTCCCTTCCGAAAACTCGACCGACCCTTTTAAGCCACTCCTAGTTATCCTCTTATGATATATTTTGTATTTCTAATGTTCTAGGTTTAGTATTAGCGTAAGCTTGTTTAGAATAGTTGTTGATATTTGTTTTCTCCCTTCGAATGTTGTATCTGAGCGATTGGGTGGTTCTTCACTGTATCTCTATCCCTAAATGGTGATTATCTCCCTTGTCCCTTTTCTGCATCTTCCCACATTGCTCCCGACCACCCCATCCATATTGCAGCCGCCAGAACAGCAACTTTTACTATTGTTTCATGTGGTTCCACCATTTCTAGCCACCTCCCTCCCTTCCCAGGCTTGTTGCCGCCTACCACAATCGCCTCCACCATTCCCCAACATTCTCGCATTGCTTGCAGCCTACTTCATTGTTGCTGCCTAAACATACTGGAAATTGATGTTTTCCTGCAGTTTGAACCTTCCTAGCCACCCTCCTCCAAACTTGTTGTCGCCTCTAGAAATTCACCTCATTGCTGCCCTCCCTCATTCCAGTCCCTCGGGACAGCCGATTCTAGTTGGTTACGGCCTGTCACAGCAATTCCCTACTTGTTGCCGCAAAGGACAGCAAGCAGATGCCACTTTGCCACTATTTCCACACAGTCCTGCAGCTCCCCAATTTTGCCTCCACCTTTCCAAGCCCCTAACGACCACCACCACCACTTGAAATCCACCCTAATTAAGTGTTTGTGTTGTATCTATTGCTATTTCAAATTTTTGGGTGTCATGTTGTAATTTTCTTTTCAAGTTTGTTGGTTGGAACCACTTATTTGTTTTCAGTAATAACATTTGTTTTTCATATTGTGATTTAGGTTAAATCAAGTATCAGGCTAGCACCAAAATTATCACCTTACATAGACGAACTATTAATCACAAGTTCATCAACATTCAATGAAAACCTTAATTTAAACATATTTAACACGCTAATAAGTTCAAATGAATATTCTACCTGAATTAGGACTCCTCACATTAAATTTGTATTGCCTCTATACACTTAGGGGTGTTTGTTAGCGTCATATTTATAAGATTTATCCTTTGGATTTAGTAAATTCAGCCAAATTCAGCCAAATTCAGCCAAACATAAAAAAAAAAACTCAAGTTCTATGAATTTAAGAAATTTTGGATTTAAGATCCGAATTTTGCATTTGATTCATGTTAAATCCATATTTAATAAATCTAGCAAGGAAGTGGATTTAATAAATCCAGGTTTACTAAATTCTACTAAGGCTAAATTCATTATGTAGCCAAACAGCCCTTAAGTTTCCTTCCAACTACTTGTAACAAGAATGTGCTCATGCCAATGGAGTGCGCAGAGCAGCCTAACATGTTAATTTGGAGAGGAACTAAAAAAAACACCCAAATTAAATGAGATTTGATACAGGCATTCATATGCATTTACAAGTGTATGAAATTACCTTAATTATAGGTTTTTACCTAGCTGCTGCAATTAACAGAAAATAGAAATAACTGGAGTTCATTAATAGTGTAAATGAGAATCAAATTCAAATAGGCTACAATGCCAACTCTCCAAAAAAAGAAATAGACGACAAGAAACATAAGACAAGGCCCAGGGCGAGAGTGAGGAAGAGAGCAAAGGTGATGAACTCCGGCTGACAAGCAGTGTGGCAGTGGTCGAGAGGCTATGGCAGCACTAGAGAGGCAGTTGGGAGGAAGGGTGGCACCAGGGAGGTGGTTGGGAGAAAGAGAGGCAGCCGCAAAGGGCTTGTGGCAGGGGGAAGAGCTGTGGCAGCCAAGAATGTTGTTGGGGGGGCCTGCTATGATAAGGGAGCTGCTGGAAGGAGGGAGACGAGTGGGCCGGTTCCTATAGGATGTTATGGAGACAGTTCGACAGCTACTAAAAGGGAAGGGGAGGGACTTACTGTACAGGAAAAGCTATTTGACATCAATAAGTGTCTAGGGGGACAGCCAGACAGCCACTAGCAGGGGAGGGGAGGGAGTTACGTTACAGGGAAAGCCAATCAACATCTAGGGTAGGGGCGTCAAGTCAGGTCAACGGTCGGGTTTGGGTCCGACCTGAATAAAGTCAACCAGAATAATAAAGGATAAAAAACTAAGACCCAAACCTGAGCTTGGCCCGCTAACCCAAACCCGACCAAATATTTCGTGCTTATTCGGGTAATGTATCGGTTTTTGGGCTCAACCCAAACCAAACTCAAATAATAAACTGATCAAATTCTCTGACCAGATTCCAACTCGAAAAATATTCTAGTTAACCCTAACCAAAATTTTTCAAGTCAAGTTCAAGCCGGGTTGGCGTGTTGGGTCAATTATTTACACCCCTAATCTGGAGAGACAACTGGATAACAACCAGTACAGGCGGGTGGGACAAAAAGATGTTGGGAGGGTGGTAGCAATCAGAGAGTGTGAATGGATGACAGTTGCAAGAAGTTGAGGGTGGCAGCAAGCAATAAAAGAAAGAACACACTACCTCGGGACGTGTTACAGCCAGAGCACCATCGAATACAGCCCTAGAAAAGAAAAAAGAACATTGGCAGCTATCCTGACAAAAATCGAAACTAAAACTTACCAAAACATAACCTTAATTTAGCAAACACGCACGCATATAATAGTTAATAAATAAATAGATAGGCAAGGCTTTCCCTTTGGGCGGCAACCAGAAAGGAAGGAGGAAGAAGCGACAAAACAGGAAACACAGGATTATTTTGGCGACTCAACTCCCGTCTCCCATTATATGTTCTCACAGTACTATAGCAGCTACAGAATCGTGAAAAAATTATGCAGGAAAAAAACTCCCGCATTAATTGCTCAAGGTTGGGAGCTTCGACTAAATTCATTGAAGCTTCTAGTTCTTTGTCTGTAATCCTAGCAGCACCAAAATCACATTAGCGACTGCACCGTCCTTCACAGCACTTGAGAGTCTTTTCCATCGATCTAGTCCTCTGGGAGTCTGCTACTTAAGTGAATTGACTCTGCGTGTCTCATCGATGTTGCTAACTACTCCTAAAGTAATTCCCTAGTCGGATTAACAACATCTGAAGTAGGGGTAACCTAAACCTTCCAGCATTGTGGTGGTGCTTGCGGCAAGGTATCAACATTGACATCCTGAAATGCTCTGTCATGCCTGTCTCGTGTCTGGAGCTGGTGTCTCAGTCCTATCATCCCCTGTCGTCAACAAAACTAACCCCGTTGATGCTGCTCTAGTGTTGTAATTCGGGAACAACCGAAGAAAGTAGGATGATGTGTTTCCCATCCTTGGTGAAGGAATGTGCTTTTGAATCTGTCATGTTGAGTTCCCCAGTCAAACTGTCGCGGTCTCCCCAATAAAAGGTGACAGGCATCCATAGGGACCACATCGCATCACACCTTATCCTGTAGCTTGCTCCCGATTCAAAACTCCACAGGCATCTCTGGTCAATGTTGACTCTATTCTCCTTCGCCAATCATGTCGGAGAATATGATTGGGAGTACCTCTGCATCATGAGACTCGGTTTCTCTATCATCTGTGTAGATGCCACATTTTTACTACTCCCCTCATCGATGATGAGAGTACATACCTTTTCGTTCACCATGTCGCAAGTGTAGAAGATATTGTGATAAAGTCACACTACGGATCCCTCATATCCTCAGCTAGTAGGATTCATCAAACCACAAGTGCTTCTTCTTTATTTGGTAGTAGAAGGTACACCTCACCATATTCCTCAGCTTTCTCCTCAATGTTAACCTCTTCCATGACGCCATGCTCAATAAAAGATATGACTCGTCGGGTAGCTGGAGGCAAGGTGCCCAAATCTGTGGCGTTTTGAAACATTTTTTAGCGAGGATTGTAGCATGCAGACATGCTACTCTTCTTAGGCCCCGTTTGGTTCGACTTTTTTGGCGTGGCGCTGTGTGCGACAGCGGCTTCGTCCCGAAGTCGGCAGTTTAGTTCGTAGCTTTGCGGCAAAACTGTCGCAAAGCTGAGAGAAAGTGGGCCTTGATATTAACCTCGCAGCTCCGCATTCGCCTGAACATTTGCCCCGCTTACCCCTTTCGTTTCTCTTCTACCCTAATTGCTTCCCTCGCAGCTCTCCTTCGTCGTCTTGCTTCGTAGCCCCTCGATCGACAGATCTGAGGTATAACGAGCAATTTTCTTCTTCTAATCGCAGATATGATGGAGCTTATGGGTTTTTTCGAATATGATGTTTTTTCTTCTCATCTCCTTCCTATTTCTGCGATTTTTTGTTTATTCCTTCTAAAGATGCGGTGGATCTGTACATTAGCGCATGAAACCTGTTTGGTTTTTTACCGGTCACTTCACTAGGGTTTTGCCTTTTCTTTCCCTTCTCGTTTGAGTCATTCTTGTTTGGTGGATGCTGGCTCAAGAATGGAATAAGGTAGTGATTGATTCACTGAAGCGTAGTGGTTGTTGTTCATGCCTTTTCTTTCCCTTCTAAGTGGATCTGCACATTAGGTAGTGGTTGATTCATCACTGATGTTTTGCTCTGAGACACATTTGTGGAAGTTATGAAAGGCACTGACTTTGTTTGCAATTGGTGTCAGGTTAACATGGGCATTTCCTTGCAATAAACTTCTCTACCATGGACAGTGCATGAACAACAAATGAATCCTTTTCTAAGCTTAAAAAAATTTTAGCAATTGTTTCAAAGTAAAACATTGGCCTTGTCTTTTACTGGTTAAAAGAATGGAATTTATATTTTTTTTAGCTATGAAACATAAGAGTGGTACTGATTGGGGCAGAAGAATTGGTTCTTGCAGTAAAAATTATGAATTGTGGCTTACCGCCGGTATTCCATTTTATTTTATCCCAATGTGATTCTGATTCCTTCTGTGTTGGAATCCATTAGTTGTTTGTTAAACATGTGTCAAAGTGTTTGAAAGATTTCTTCTACCTGTAATTTTATATTTTTTGCTTGCAATTCATGACTTCCACCTCTAGAATTATTCCTATGATCTGGATTTCTGTTCTTTTTTAGTTTTTGATTGTTACTATAGATGGAGCTGAGAACATTGCTCTGGCATTTTTACTATCAGCTTTCAGTGTTTAGGACTTTCAACTAACTATGTTTTATTTTTCAATTCTGGGGGACTGATTTTTTTTATTTTAAATTAGGTATTAAGGAATGTAACATGATCTATTTTTTAAGAAAGTGTTACCTTTCTGGTTGGATATTCTACGAGTGTCGTGCAAGTTAATTGCAACTTTTGTGTGTGTCATTGATCCAGGAGGATTAGAATAGTCGGCCATCAGCCTAGCGATAAGGTAGGAATAATAGCTTTCAGGCCAATTTAAGGAAGTATGCTAATGAGAGGTGACCTAAGAGGGAAGGCCATTTTTCTAATTCTGTGATGGTTTTAAATATGTTGGATCCTTTTATATATTGTATACATGATTTAAGTTGTGCAAATGTACAACAAAGGAGTCCTTGTTGATATGCTTCAAAAATTTCATCTAGTATTTCAATAAAATATTGCATTCGTTTCACGTGGACGTAGGTCAGTTGACCGAACCACGTAAATTCATGTGTTCCCTTGCCTTTACATTTCTTGTTTAGTTTATTGCTTGCAACGTGTTTATATTTATTCTTTCATTTGTTTAGCAATGTTTAAATTCGTTATATTAATTCATGTTGAATGTTATTTTTTGGTAGTATTATTAGCATGGCTAATAAAAACAAAAATATTGTCACTCCTGCACTTTGGGAGGACACCAAATTAATATTTTGTGACCTATGCATATGTGAAATTGATAAGGGAAATAGGTCAGCAACATTTTTCAATAAGGAAGGTTGGGATAACATCGTTAGCAAATT
Organism: Phalaenopsis aphrodite; assembly: GCA_003013225.1. Taxonomy (NCBI): domain Eukaryota; kingdom Viridiplantae; phylum Streptophyta; class Magnoliopsida; order Asparagales; family Orchidaceae; genus Phalaenopsis; species Phalaenopsis aphrodite. The sequence continues at coordinate 1,223,477 of NEWO01000079.1, forward strand.
CAAGTAAATGACAGATAGGGAATATGATAGACTCCAATTGAATAATAAATGGGACCATCTTAAGAAAGATTGGAAAATGTGGAGTGATTTGAAACAAGGCTCCACTGGATTAGGATGGGATCCGGTGAATAGAACAATTGAGGCGTCAGAGGAGTGGTGGCAAGAAAGGCTTGCGGTAAGATGTTATTGAGTCATTCTTTTTAATTTTAATAAGTTTTATTTTTTATTTCTAATAATCTTTCATTCTCTTTTACAGATTGTTCTTGTGGCAAAGAAGTTCATATTGGCTGGGATTGAACCAGAATTAGAGGGCAAGTTACAAATGATGTTTGGTGGGGTGGTAGCTACAGGGAAATTTTCAGCTGCCCCTAGCCCAACAGTTTTTGAAACAACCCCCGAGGATGTGGACGTGGAATTGTCAAATAATTCTGCAGAATTCCGCAGTGTTGAGCCATCTGAAATTCAATTCACCAACCATGCGAAGCGCCCCCCGGAACTAAAGCAAGAGAAAGAGCGGACCTGCATCTATGAGGGAGCAGCTCTCATACCTAGTGGACTCATCTAATGATGCCCCTCACAGAGTTCAAAAAACCTCGGTTCATGAGGTCATTGGACTTCTTGAAGAAGATCCAGAATTTACAGGGGATCGTGATCTTTCTACTTTGTTGTAGACCTCTTTCGTGATTCCCTCCATTGAGACTTCTTCACAACACTGAGCAAAGAGCGACGACTGGAATACATACGCTATTATTATAACCGTCGTGACTTGTGAAGTTGAGCTCCTCATTAGTTGACATTGTGGTTGTTTATGATTTGATACTAGTCTGATGCACTTCATTTCATCTATGATTACTCCTGATAGTAGACTTTTTCATTTGTGGTTGTTCGTCATTTTTATGAAACTGATTTACTTCATTCCAAAAGATGTTTAAGTTATTTGTTTTCCAATTATAGTTCATGTGTGGTTGTTTTATTGCATCTATGGGCTTAACTGTATTTCAAAATATAATGTATAGTTCATATCGTCATGGACCCAGAGGAAGTCCGACGCCGACGTCAAAATGCAACCATAAATATACCAGTGCATTACTATAATACGTATGTCGATTGTGAGCCGTGTTACACATCATCTCAGATTGGAAACAAATGAATGGGAGAAATGATTTCAGGACACCCAACGAGATTTCAAAACATCTTTCGCATGTCCCGGGGTGTTTTCAGCGATCTATTATTAGATCTAAAAACAACTCATGGACTTCATGGATTTTCTAGGACAACAGACCTAGGACAACAGACCTAGGACAACAGACCGTGAAGTATTGGGCATAACACTTTATATTTTATCACAGAACGAGTCAATGCAGTGAGCCATGAAACGCTTCCAACACTCATCTGAAACAATAAACAGATATTTCTCAGTTGGTTTGAGTTCTCTTGTCAGTCTAGCACAAGCCATAATAAAACTCACAGATCCAACGTTTGCAAGAACGCCAGTAGAGATTCGCAACGATGTCCGATACATGTCATATTTCAAGGTAGACATTCATTCTTCAAATAAATATTACTGGATTGTATATTGAAATGATTTCACTTATTCGTAAAGGGTTGCAACGGCGTAATCGATGGAACGCACGCTCATGCTAGGGTATCGGATAACTAGAAAATTGCATTTATCGACCGTTCCGGAACCACAACTCAAAATATCATGGCAGTATGTGATTTCAACATGTGTTTTACATTTGCATTGGCTGGATGGGAGGACAGCGCACATGATAGTAGAATTTTTATAATTGCAACGAGAAATCCGACACCCACCGCATTGTTAGTTCCTTACTAATACAAGTAGATTTTTGTTTTGTATGCTCACCTAAAGTTTATAAGTTTTCAGGGAAATATTATTTGGTGGATGCTGGCTACCCAACGCAGAGGGGGTACCTTAAACCCTATCCTGACACAAGGTATCATATTCCAGATTTTCAGAGAGTCAGCAATCGTATAAGAAATATAAAAGAGGTCTTTAATAAAATACATTCATCCTTGCAAGGCGTAATTGAGATGACTTTTGGAGTTTGGAAGAAAAAATAGGTCATACTTCAAGATATGTCACCTTATTTGTTTTCAAAACAGGTGCATATATTGTTAACCACTATGGCCCTTAATAACTATATTAGGCGGCATACAACTCGAGCTGATGTTGATTTCGAGCGTGTCGAGGTCAACGACGAGGAAGTGTCAGTCGAAGCTTTTGAATACCGCATTGGCCAATCTCTATCACGGGAGGAGAATGACAATGCCTCAATTTGCACGAAAGATGGGGAGGGTGCGAATGAAATGACAGCCCTTCGTGAGGAGATCACTACCTCATTAGTTTGAGAGTGATTATTTGGATTCATATCTACTGTAAACACAATATGATTTAGGATATGTGTTTGTTTTCAAACAAATATTTCAATTTTAATGAGCTCTTTTTTCATTACCTAATATGTTACTAATTATGTTTTATGTTGCATTGCTTCTCAGGATAATATGAGTTCAAGGATGTCTGCTACCTCCCGACGAGTGGTTTATCATTGTGATCTGCAAACCCCACTTTTAACCTCACGGCAGGCACACAGCTATGGTATGAAGTTTTATACATGCCCCCGAAGCATTGTCGATCAATGCAGATTTTTCCGATGGGCGGACAGTTTCTCTGATGCTAAGGATGATGTTGGTAGTGATTTGCGAGTTTCAAATGAAGAAGGGCAGACACGGGAGCTACAACGTGTCATTGTTAGAAATAACATTACAATTATGCTACTCATCGTGGTCATAGTTTTACAGTTTTTTTTTTCATTATGTTTCCCCAAGCTAGTGGTTGAGTTGTATTTATCTACTCTGGGCTATTTTGGATGTACGAAACTGTATGAGTTCCTACGTCTTTATGTATGAAACACGACTTCATATGGCTTGAGGTCTTTTTATATATTTTACATTTTATGCTTCTAAAATATATATTTGTAAATTTTAACATGTATAGATGAATTAATATTTGTATGCATTGATAAATAGATAGAGATAAATTTTAAACCTATATGTTTTCAAAATTACAAAATATTTTTTAGAAATTATCTATAAAAATGAATATTTAAAAAAATTTATTTTATTTAATTAATTAAGAAATAATATTTTTATAAATTTTATGTATATTACACTCATATTTATACAAATAAATCAAAAATTAAAAATAGTTTTAACAAGCATGGACAGTTTGGTCATTTTTACATGAAACAACTGTCTCACAACATTTTTCACGCAGCTGCACCAAACATACAGTCAGCTTCCCCACAGTTGCTTCTTGGGGCAGCGCAGCTGCAGCTGAAAAGCTGAGAAGCTGCAGCTGCGCCAAACAGACCCTTAGGCTTCTTCTCAGTGGGGTGGCTTTATCCATATCCGAACCAGTTTTCTCAACTCCATGAGGTGTGCTCCTGCCGGTGCCTCCAACTGTGAATGGTTGCCTGACTGATGGTGACTTTCTACTCTATTTTTGTTATATTTCTACTTTCAGTGCTAAGGTCTAGACATCTCACAATAACGAATAAGGTTGCAGCCGCACTTTGTTGCTAATAGTGGACTTAAGATCCCCCAAATAACGGGTTATGATATTTTCATCTGGTTCGACCAAATCCATCACATCAGATAACTAAAAAAACTATGCCATGAACTCCTCTACTGAAAGATCACTCTGTTACAGGTTGTGGAGCCTCAGAAATATATCTTGGCATGAATAGGTTGGGAGGTATTTCCACTGCATCGTTTTCTTCATCTAGTAATCTTATCATTGTCTTTCCTTTTTCTCTATCTCTTCCCAAAAAAAAAACACTCTTCAACTTAATAGCAGCTAATTTCACCCTCTTATCATTTGACACATCATTATACTTGAAGACTCGTTCAACAAATTGTCGCCAATCAATAAAGTCTTATGGATTCATACCTCTATCAAACTCTAACAGATCTACTTTAATGTCGAACTCTTTGTTCCCTCCAAATAATCTCCTCTGAAATTCTTCCTATGAAAGGGATTCAGATACCCCTCCTTATGCTTCCTCTGGTACTGAATTCCAAATCATCGTGATCCACCTACTTCGTGGCTGATATTCTCTCTATGGAAGGAATTCAGATCCTCCTCTTTTTCCCTTTCCACTCTCCAGATCTCGGTCAACGATAACCTCTCCTTGGGTTATCTCATCAATCTTCGCAAGCCTCTGTTGAAGACAATGGAGCTCTTGTCATATCTCTTCACAGGTAGGCTAGGCATATATCTTCTTGGTGGTATAGTAAGGGTTTGAAATTTGCGGAAGTGGAAATGTTATTTGGAGGTAGAAAGGAAACTTTTTAGGTTACGGAAAATGCTAGGAAACCCTAGGATATGATTAGGGCTAAGCTAGCAGAGTTAACCAAACCCTAATAGAAATGGAAGTATTATTATTGAAATTCAAATAGATTACAATAACTCCCCAAAACAGGAAATAAAGGACAATAAACATAAGACAGAACCCGAAGGTGAGGGCAATGGTGATGAACTCCACTGGATAGCAAGTGTGGGGTGGTCGAGAGGCTATGCAGCCCTAGAGAGGTTGCTGGGAGGAAGGGTGGCTGGGAGGAAGGGCGGTGGCAGGGAAAGGGGGCTTCTCGAATAGGTGCGGCAGTCAAGAGGTTGTGGGGGAAGAGGTGCGGCAGCCAAGGATGTTTTGGGAGGGGATTGTTGTGATAGGGGAGCTGTTGGAAGGAGGATGGGTGGACCAGTTGTTGTAGGATGTTATGGCGACAGTTGGGCGGCCACTAGCAAGGGAGGTAAGGGAGTTACGATACAGGGAAAGCTGTTGGACAGCAATCAGCACCTAGGGGTATGGCTGGACAATCACTAGCAAGGGATGAAAGGGAGTTACGGTACAGGGAAAGCTGTTGGATAGCAAACAACATCCAGAGAAACAGCTGGACAACAGCAAGCACAGGCGACTGGGGCAAAAAGGAAGACGTTGAATGGGTTGGGCCCATCCATGATCGACGATCTACCTCTGGTTATTGTCACTTCGTATGGGGAAACCTTGTCACATGAAAAAGTAAAAAATAGTTTGTGGTTGCCAGTAGCAGTGCTAAAGCCAAGTTTTGCTCTGTCCCTAGGGGTATGTGAAGCCCTATAGTTGTGCATCATGCTGCGCAAATTACGTATGGTGGTCCCCGTTCCTATGCAGTTATTTTGTGAAAATAAAGCTGACATCAACAATGCTCATAATCCAGTCCAACATGATCGTACCAAGAATGAAAAGATTAATCGTCACTTTATTAAGGAGAAGCTTGATTCAGACAAAATTTGTGTTCCTTTTTGTCCCATCCACAAGCCAACTCAAAGATATTCTCACAAAGAATTTTTCTTGACTGTAATTTGATGATTCAAATACAAGTTGAACATATGATTGACATCTATGCTGGGAGTGCCATAAATTATTTAGTTTTCACTTAAAAATTATATAGTTTCCTTTCCGGATATTTCCTAGTTAATAACTTTCCATTTATCATTGAGTAGTTATTAAGTAGAGATTTGGGTATTATATTTGTCACATTTTAGAATCATTGTATCTTGTATACCACTTTCAACAAAAATAAAATTATCCTGCTCAATTCCCAAAACTTACACTGACAAATTATATAAACAATCCAAATGATATAAAATGAGTAATAAAAGTACTAGAATGGTGTTATGTCCTTCAGAGATACTAATACTAATTTATAGCTTGATCTTAAATGAGAAGAAAAAAATTTTGAAAAAATGCAAGCCACACAAATATAGAATGCCTATTTGAATGAATAACCACCTTAAAGAAAGCTAACCTCAATGGCTTAAATATTATTAAAGATGATTTACACACTTTCAAGTTCAAACAAGCTTTAAAGTTCAGAGTTCGTACATGGATTTTACAACTATGTACCAAAACAAAAATCGATTTCAGTTTGATTGACAGAGAAAATTTTGTTATAATTTTTATCTTGAGCTAAATGAACTTATTCAATTGATTTCTTATATTTAGTAGGCATGATTTGTTCGCTTTCTTATTCTAGAATTACTTCATCACTTTGCTCACTAAACTCACTACTTACTACTAGAGTGATTTGATCAGAATTACATTCTGGAAAACAATCAATGCTCTATAAAAACTTATGTTAATTCTTAGAAGTTTCTATGACATATTCTAGTTAACTCCTAGGATTATATTCAATTTTTAATGTAGTTTCAAGGTCAATTTGAAGCTCAATCTCTACCAGAAGTTCAACTTCAAAATTGATCACAATTTCACCTTCAAATTCTAATTTATAATATATTTTTATTCATGTTATAAGCTCGGGACCAAGAACGAGTTATAACATAAGTGCAAATTCAAATTCAATACAATATGATAAATACTTATTATGATGTTGTAAATCATGTTTTGAATTTAATAAATCCTCAAGTAAGTGCTTATGTAGTATAAATTTTTCGAACCGAATAGATTACAATAGATGACAATTTTAGAATTGCATGCTTCATAGGCTTGAAAGGAGAGATTTATTTATATATAGACTTCAACTTGATTTTATTTCATTGATCTTTTGGTTTACTTCTTGCATGAAATTCCTTCAATTGGTTATGCGAGTTAATCAAAAACTCATCCTTACATGATCTTGACATTAAACCCAACATCTACTCATCTTGATATCATGCTTAGGAGGAGAAAATCATGATTTCTCTTTAGGGACTTTAATAATAAGTGTAGTAGACCTAACAAAATCTTCATAATATGCCTCAGCATCCAAAGATCTGGATAAAGTCACATTTAAGGTTTAGTGACTTACTTCCTTGCTAATCTCTCACCTAAGCTCTTTAATGAAACAGTAGTAATAAAATAGTAAATGATTTTTATTTATAAGATTCATAAATCTATCACAGTATTCATATAAGCCATATTTCTCTTCTTAACAATACTAAAATTGTTCATGCAATTAATCATTATACTCACCAAGTGAGAAATTGTTGTTACATTTAAACGAATCATGTAAATTTAGTTTCACTTGCAATATTTTGTCAAAACGAATGAACACAGCTACAAGTTTTTATTTAGTATTTTCAATTCATTCATAATCAAACAAATGATAAAATTTAAGGAAATATTTCAAACAATTGACCCAATCTAAAATATTTCTCAAAAATTATACCTCCCACAAAATGAAGAAAAATGTTTTTATTATTTATGATAATTACATTGTGTTCTTTTAGAATCATAACTTTACACCTTTAAATGATTTTTTTAAATGACTAAAGTACTAAGTTTTATTTTTAGTAGAATGATGATGCAACCAAAAGTTCTAACAGCAATTTGATATGGGATGGATTGAGTTCTAGAGTTCACTAAAAAAGCTGCAAAGAGATGCACAATAAAAATATTAAAAAAAACACAAGGTTTAAGTTACCAACTCTCAAGTTTAACAAAAAAAACTGTGAAGAGATGAACAATAAAAATATTAAAAAAGCACAAGGTTTAAGTTACCAACTCTCAAGTTTAACAAAAAAGACCACCTTAAATGTGAAGAAACGTTTCCTTTATTTTAAATAATAATCTAGTAGTTTCCAAAATCTAAAATCTTGCAAGAAAAATGATGAACAAATATCAATTTTTAAAATGTTCACGATTCAAACTAAAAAAAAAAACAGCATTTATCATACTCGATAAAACTACAATTGTGCGCACACACCAATCATTAAACAAATAGATGGCAAGAACAATGAGAGAAATTGGTCAAACGTAAACTCAAAGCACAAGCCAATACAATGAAATCAACCCCCAAAAGCTGTCAATCACTGAAAAAATCACACACAATAGCTCATATGCAAGAAACAAAGAAAACTAAAATTTTATGAAAATATTGAATAAATATTAACGGCACAATGGGCTACATATAAGCAAGAAAAACACCAATTACAAATTCCTCAAAACTTTCTTACATCTAGTCAAAAATCACAAATTCGGATTCTCCCACCTACATTTGCATTTTCAACAAAACTTCTCAAGTAAAGTAGCTCTCAATTTTTCCATAAAAGTAAAAAAAATAATCCATGAGTTATACAGCCAAAAGAATAAAACAAAGATATAAAGCCACAATAGAAAAGTATCGATCAATCTCTACAGTCCAAAAGAAAAAAAAAAAAGTGACAGATGGAAATTGATGTAAAGATAGTTAAAAGTTATACTATGAAGAAAAGTACTCGATTGCTACATTCCTAAAAAAAGGCCATTGATTGATATAATCCTAGGAACCAAGATGTCATAGAAGGAATCTACAATCACAAAAAATTAGGGGTTATGTAAATGAAATATAATTTGGTACTAGGTAAAAAAGCTATGAATTTCAAATTTATATCACTAAATCAATGTTCCACAACTATCTTTCTCCCATATATCATTGAATGGCTAATAGATTTTGACTCCTCTGTAGTTACTATAATCTTGAACATTTCTTATGTTTTAAATATTTATAATAAAATATTTTCTCTATAATCAATCATTATCATTGTAGCCTTTAATCTTTTCTTAAAAGATCTATTATATTGTAAACCTATATTAATCAGACCACTATAATATTACTTGCAACTCTCCAGTCTTAATAGATATCTCCTCTAAACCAAACATTTCATATTCATAAATCTTCTTTCGAGTAAAATTGGCTTTTTTTTTTTTTTGAATAATCTAATAATCTATCTCATTATCTTATGCATAATAATCAGCTGAAATAATTTTCTTCTTAATTCACATTTAATACCCAATCTATTAATTTTAAATCATCATAAAATGTAACTTTTGCTTTGCACACTTCCCTCATGGCAAGGCTTCCATCCATATTATGGCGCCTCACAATGTTCTCACTCCACTAGCAAGTCTCCATACTTCTGTTAAATGTATTTCTATAGCCTCATAAAACTGATATGGCAAATATTTTTCATATAATTAGCCATCTTATTAAGCATGAGGTTTGGTTCAATGCCTGCGTCAGCAATGATGAAAAGACTATTAATTTCTTAACTTTCTAAGTTATATCTTTTCCTAAGACAATTATATATTTAGATCAATTTTTATAATCCTTAAGAAAATCCATAACTACTAATCTATATTGTGTGATCAAAACTTCTCCTTAAACCTTCTAGAAAAAAAAAATATATCTATAATTTGGTGCCTCCACTTTTAAAAAATAATTATGCATTCTTATGATTTGTTAATGTATACATTTATTGCTATATGATCATAATATACTAAAAGTCAAATACTTCTCATCACATGTCTCTCTCTTATTTCATGCCCACTAAGCATCCTCACAAAGCCCATCTTACTGCCTATTATTCGATTTAAGCAACCCCCGATAGTTATCATCTTTCTTAGGTACATTATGTAATCAGTTATCTTTTCTTTCCAAAGTCAATTGTACAGAACATCTAATAATTCAACTCTAGGAATATAAGGCTGACTAAATTAAAATATCTTAACTAGATTATGCAACCACCCAATCAACAATTCAATACTTCAGCAATTCCATCTATCAAATCTTTATTCACTAATAAAACTGCCCCAATTTTCTTGTTCAATTTATATTTTACAAAAACTCTTAACATTCTTTTCACAAAGAATATAATTGTTAAATTCATCTTAAATGCCCTAGAATAGCTAAAATAAAAACATAATAACACAATTTATTCAAAAAAATTCTCTTTCCATCATAGGAAAATATTTTGGCCAATCATTGCATTCAAATGCATGCCACGCTTCAGCCACCCTATGATTAAGTTAATAATTGTTTATTTAGGACAACCTTTTCACAATTTTGTTTTCTAAACTGGTACCACACATATATATGATTGTAATTTTCTAGCTAAATTTTAATTTTTTTTGTGATGAACCTTTTACAATCAGGCATACTAGAGTTTGACGGTTGAAAGAAAATTGCACAACTTTCAAAAGATAAAAAGTTTATAACAAAAAATTTCACAAAAAACTACAACCATCCCATCTATTAGTAAAGCTATCTAATCAATGAGCTTAAACTAATGGAACATAGCATCATACAGTAGCATTAGTCAAAATTGATGGATAATCTTCATTATACTTAACAAAAAATTGGATAATATTATAGGCAAGTTAAATGAAAAGGCTTACCTTAAAGATATATCTTAAAAAACTCCATTGTTCAACACATGTCCACTGGTAGCCCAAAATATATATTCTTGGCCATATCCACTAACATTAGAATGGCTCTTAACTAGAACAAACTACCAGAATTTGGTGATAAAAGCATAGAATCTAACAAGAACTTCAAGCTAGGTTGTCTCAATTGATAATAGATAGAACAATATTCTGGAATCAATACCTTGGGCTTAAGATGAGAGTGATCTCTCATGGCATGGCATCATAACGCAAATCTCATTAACAATGCTTAAATATTTATGGAAAAGACCAATTTAAGAGATTATGAGACATATCCAAAACTTAATATATTACTAACATCCACTCAGAGTTGAGAAAAATTACATACAGCCTTACATCAACTTACACTTTAAAATATTTCGTGGCAAGACAAGATCAGAGAGATTTATTTACTTGAAGATTCACATCTTGGAGTGTCCAGTATATTTTTTTTCCTTTTTCTTACTGAAGTGTTTATTCATGAATTTATGCTTTTCTTTGTGAGAAACAATCTTCATGGCGGTGTCCTTGCTTTACGGTTTCGTTTGTGTAAGTTTATCCAGACATGAGTGTAAGCCTTTATGAGTATATACACATGGTAATTGTCACTATGACTTAATAAAAAAAAATTATGTGCTCCAATGTCAGAAAGAGGACAGTCAGAAAACAAGATAGGAAATATAAGGACCTATTCTGACAAAAAACTGGTATGAATTACAACTCTTACCCTAACATAATAATGCAACTTCAAAGGAGCTTCTACAAATAGTTTCGGGGCTCACTGAAACCAATTGCTCAATTTCAGAAGAAAAGACCAATCCCTTCCAATCTCTAACGCAAGTGAGAGCTCGTTAAAATATTATATGAAGCACAATAGCTCGGCCAAGATCCACGGGGCAGCAAGAGAAGTGTCCAGAATACCAAAATTTATGAATTTGAGTCTGATTCCATTTCAATCAAACATCCCATTGCTGCTCTTATTTACAGCCTACCACTATTTAAATGACAACTTCTCAATTTACAAAATAAACAAGTGAAACTCAAGAAAGCAGAAATACCAGATTCAAACTAACAGCAGACAGCGGAGCGCTAGGGTTTGAATGAAAACAAAACTAAAATTCCCTCTAGACTTAAATGAGACGTCTAAATGGCAAATCTTTACGCGTACCCTTTATTATCAAAGAGTTATCTACTCAAACTCAAGCAACAACCCATGGTCTTTCCGTCACTTCTATAGGATCTGAATCTGCCTCTCTTCTCCTCCGCTAAGGAAATCTGGTTCGATGTCGTTCTCAAAACCCTGCCACTATCCTTCCCCATGAAAGAGAGGGAGATAGAAGCCGGTTGAAAGAATTATTCGAGGAAGCCCTTTCAGATTTCGTTTCCCTTGGGTCCATGGTTCCGGTAGAAAATTAGCTGGGCTTTCTGGAATACTGGCGAGGAAGAATCGCCATGCTGGACCCGAGCAGGGCAATGTGTGACTGAGGGGGTCCCAATAACCGTGGAATGAATTCCCGACTTCTTAAAGTTCAAAAATAAAATAAAATCGGCAATTTATAGTAATGAATTCATTTTAATTTTACAGAAAAAGGAAGAAATCAGTTTGCTCCGGTTCAATCTCATACGGGTTTGAGAGCTCTGGTAAGCTAACATTGTTTTTCCTTTTTGGGCCGCCTTTTGCCCTGATTTTTACCGCGCATATCCTCTTCTCATAATTATCTTTCCCTTTTTGCATCACCTTCGAAATCAATTCTTGTAAAGATTTCACAGTCGTTTATCTTTTAACAATTTGAATTCGGACTTTCAGTTAATCAAAGAAGATTTCAAAAAATTCTTATATAGATTAAGCTTCCTAATATCCCACTCTATTGTTGGTCTGAATCTGGGATTTCAAAAATCGCCAATAAAATAGGCATTTCTATTTATTGATCTCTTAATGTTAGTATTCCTAATTTCTCACTCTATTGTTGGTCTGAATCTGGGATTTCAAAAATCGCAAATAAAATACATATTCCTCTTTATTGATCTCTTAATGCTACTAGTCCTAATATCCCTCCATTGTTATTCTGAATCTGGGATTTCAAAAATCGCCAATAAAATAGGCATTCCTCTTTATTGATCTCTTAATGCTATTAGTCCTAATGTCCCTCTATTGTTGATCTGAATTTGGGATTTCAAAAATTGCCAATAAAATAGGCATTCCTCTTTATTGATCTTTTAATGCTAGTGGCTCTCGGTTATCATTTTGTAAGAATTAGTTTTCAAATGTTCGCCAAATTTATTCAATCTAAATCTATCATCATTTATGTGAGAAGCAAAGATGTTAAATAATAAGTGATATAAATATAAAGCTACACCTTAAAAGTTTTGTGATATTTTTGCTCATGATTTATCTTGTTATCCTAAGTCTCCTAACTTCAAACCTCTTTCTTTACCTATTAACAATTGTCGAAGCCGCTCTTGTCTTCCTGCGCAACCATTACCCCTTAAGAGTAGTAGTAAGCATTTACAACCTATTATACCCTCTAACACCTCAATCACTTTACCTTTTGTTTCCTCTTTGTCTGCACCGGGTCTTAATATTCTTGTTTCATCACTTGCGCACGGTAACGACCAAATAAACAATTCTCCTTTAAGGATTGTTGTTGATACGTTTGTCTCTCCAAATAGCCCCCTTCACATATATATAATGCTCAACATGTTGAATAATCTTCTTGCATCCATCCCCCATTCCTCTTATTGTTCCTCGCTCCACTACCTAGAACAAAAAAAGCAGACCCATGGGAGGGTCCTTCCACTGCAATTCTCATTAATAATGCACTCTTTCTCCAACTTTATATCTGCATGTTTCAGAATGTAGGTATCTTATTAGATCTCTTAAATTTGATATTATGTGTCTTCTTGAAACTAGGCTTCATAATTGTGACAACTCAAACTCTCACCCATCAAGATATTGTCTGATTTAGCTTAGTGTCCTCACGATTTTACCCAATAAGGGTAACTTCCCAGGAGGTCACCCATCCCATGAGTGCTTCGGGACGAGCACGGTTAACTTTGGAGTTTCTAATTAAATTCCACTTTTACACCAAAAGACGCCTTGATGTTTAAGATTTAGGCTTCAAGCTACTTAAAGGGTTTCACAATCTCATACACGTAAGTACTTAACGTTCTATTCAATGATCTATACCCAAAATCTTCCACCATACATATATCACTAGAGGTGGCTCTCACTATGCAGCACTTGACCTATCTTTGGTTAAATAGTGGCACCCATGATGTAGCATTGTTATGTATTGTACTTTGTTCCCATCTTTTAGCTAGTCTAATGATATACCATTTGTGATTAACAAAACTCTCACCCATCAAGTTATTGTTCACTTTGGCCTAATGGCCTCACAATTTTGTTTTGTCAGAGTAACTTCCCAAGATGTCACCCATCTCAGGAGTCCTCCATGATGAGAAAGCTTAACTTTGGAGTTTCGATCAAAATTTCATCATTGCACCAAAAGATGCCTCAATGATTAAGAGTATGGCTTCAATCCACTTGAGGGGTTTCACAATAATAACTTGGTCTCAACTCTTTATGAGGTGTCTCATGATGTTTTCTAATGAAGCTGTTGTTCCCAACTTTAATTGCTCTCCTTATGACAAACTTTTCGTTAAATGGAATCACGGTACTGTCGCTTTTAATGCTTTGCAAATTAGTGCTCAACTCATTCATGGAGAAATGTTTTATACTAATTATATTTTATGATACCTTTATATATGTTGATAATTGTTTTATAAAAAGGAAGACCGTGTGGCCTTTCATTATAGCCATTGTTACTACTATCAAAGAGCCTTGAATCATTTTAGGTAATTTTAATTGCATTTGATCTTCTAAGGAAAAGATTGGTTGGTTTCTCCCAATTACTAACAAGCTTTATTACTTCAATGAATGTATCTATCAAGTGGATCTCAATGCTTTTCAACATATTATTTTTTCATACAGTTGGTTCAACTAATAAAATGAAAATCATATATGACGCCTTTTAGATAAATTTATTTTCAATTCTTATTGGATGACTCATCATCCCACTTCATATTATAAAGGTTTATGATCCTTTTTCTCTAATCACTCCCCTATTTAGCTTTTTTTGGGGCGTAATTTGCAACAACAAAATATGTTAAGGCAGATTTGTCAAGTTCATGTTAATCCTACTAGCATGAGGATAATTTTTGAATAATTCTTCACTCAATTTTTTGAACACCGTGCTTTTTCCTTTCAAGGAGGGCAGCTCAACCTTTTGAAGACGGATTAAGAGGTTGGGAACTCTTTGAAGCAAGCATTTTTGAAGGAGGTGTTGAGGCTTCAACTTTCTTGGCCATAAAAACTACTAGAGAAGATGAAGAGCAAGTTACCGACTTACCTATCATTTACCCGTTAATCAATGGTGTGGATGGAGACGAGTAGGATAAGAATCCTCTCACAAAACTCCCAAAGAGACAGGGAGGTCTTAAGAAGGAAATATGGATAGTGTTTTGAGATCTAATATTCTTTCCTCAAGCTTCCAAATCGGTGTCTCAAGAAGAAGGAAAGTTGTAATGGAGAGTAGTTACCTATCGTAGCATGTCCCAAGAAGAGGAAAGCAGTGGAAGAGGTTGATGTTGGCTGCATGTCTTTGGTAGTGCTCACATATGACCTCTCATGGGAAGAAGTAGATATGTGATGTTGCTTCTCCTTAATAAACTCAAAATCAATCAGTTCCACTAACCATTTTAGTAATCTTCCAGAATGGTCGAGTCGTGACAGCATTGACTTGAGTGGATGGTATGTGATCACATTCAATGTGTGTGCTTGAAAGTAAGCACATAGTTTTCTTACTGATAATATAAAAGCTATTACAAATTGCATATTCGAAGGGATAGGGAGTTCACAAATATGGACTTAACTAAGGCATTTACACTCTAAAATAGTATACCTGAGAAGATGAAGAAGAATTCAACAAATAAAGGTGGTAGTGGTGACACTCCTCAAAAGCGGGGTAAGTATTATAGGCACAATTTTGTAAAAAAAAAATCAGTGTGTTTTATGTTTCGAGACCAGTCATTGGAAGAATGATTTTTCGAAGCTGAAGGAGAAGGAAAATGAAGTTGCATCTAAGGCAAAAGCCAATATTATTGTGGAAAAATGTGAAAAGGTAGATTCATATATATTATTAATTGTAGTTTCTCACAATTTATTTAAAGATGATTTGTGATGGATTCTGGATACAGGTGTTACCTATCATATTTATCCTCATCAAGGATGGTTCTATACATACAAAGAGTTGGATAGTAGTGTAATGACTATGAGAAACGATCAAGCTCGCCAAACTATTAGTGTAGGGATCATTACAAAGATGAATGATAGTACTATGAGGGAGCTAACCGATGTTAAACAAGTTCTACATATTAGAAGGAACCCACTATTACTTGGGGTTTTAGAGTCCAAGGTCTATAAGATAGTTATTGACGTAAGAGTTTTTATGATATGGCGTGAAGCAGTGGTTTTTATGAAGGGAGTTCACCATCACAATATTTACAATCTTCTGAGTAGTATAATGGCTGGAAAAACTATTGTTGGTTATGGTTCTTATAATGCCACTACTTGTGGCATATGAGGCTATCTTATGCTATAGAGATTCACTTTAGACTTCGGTGAAATAAAGATTGATCAAAGGAGCGAGCACCAACAAGCTAGCTTTCTTTGGACATTGTGTATTTAGAAAGAAGACACGAGTATCTTTTGATAATGTCATCCATAGTATAAAATGTATTTTTGATTGTGTTCACACAGATGTTTGGGGCCCAACAAAGACAATATCATTCAGCTGGCATAGATACTTTGTCTCTTTTATTATTGATTACTCCATGTATGTTTGAATGTACACCATGAAACACAAAAGCGAGGAGCTGTAGATTTTCATAACTTAGAAGAAGTGGATTTAGACTTAAATAGGTAAAAAGACCATGTATATCATATCAAACAATGGGAATGAATACACTTTATATGCATTTTTGCATGAGTGTAAGAAAGTTGGGATAGAGCACCACTTTACTGTTTGAGAGGCACCACAACAAAACGGGGTGACAGAGAGGATGAACCAAACTTTGGTGGAGAATGTTCATTGTATTGTATCCAATGTTGGGTTGGATAGAGTTTATCGGGTCGAGGCTTTAGCTATGCCTGTATTTTGGTGAACCATCTGCGTTCTGCATCTATTGAGGAGAAGATCTCAAAGGAGATATGGTTGGTGCATCCTGCTAGAGATTATAAGCACATGAGAATGTTTGGGAATCCAACTTGTTATCGTGTGCAAAATTATTTATCAAAATCACGAACAAAGAAGACAATCTTCATTAGATTCATCCGCGAATTCAAGGGCTTCAAGTTGTATGAACAATCATAAGGAAAGGTAGTCATTAATAGGGATGTTCCATTCAACGAGCTAAGTTTGCTGAAAAATAAAGACTCAAAGCAGGTGGATAATTCTACTGAGACCACAGATATATAGTAGAAATTGGAGTTTGATGCAACTCTATTTGTGTTGACAGAGTTTGTTCACTCAAACTCAGATACCCAATTCAAATGTAGCCCAAGAGGTATCAATTGATAGTGCTCAGGAAGAGGTAGAAGAAGAAGTTGATGATGAGATTCTTGCTCAGGAATTAATTTTTGGGAGCAGGATTAGGCGCCATATCATCCCAAACCCCGCTTGGTTGAGGGATCACATTTCATTTATACTTTTAATCATAGAGGCAAATATTTCTTGTCACTACAAAGAAGTGGTGGATAGCTCAGACTGTGATCATTGGGTAGTGACAATGGATGAAGAGATTGAGTCTCTTCAAAAGAATGGTACTTAGAAGTTAGTGAAGCTTCCTCCATGGAGGAAAGCCATAAGGTGCAAATGGGTGTATACAAAGAAGAAAGGATCTCATGGAAATGATGTGTGATACAAGACAAGATTAGTGGCAAAAAAGTTTGCATAGTGAGAATGGATTGAATATGAAGATGCATTCTTCTCAGTGGTCAAGCATCCTTCAATCCATTTTTGCTTAACAATTATTTTATAGTACGGTCTGATCCTGGAATAGCTAGATGTGAAGACTATATTCCTACATGGAGAATTAAAATGGAGGATCTACATGTTACAGTTGCCTAAATATAGAGCATCAAAAGACTTGGTTTATAAACTTGGCAAGTCTTTGTATGGGTTGAAGTAGCTGCCTTGACATTGGTATAAACAATTTTATTAGTTCATGACAGGACAAGAGTACACGAGGAACCGGTACTATCATTGTGCTTATTTCAAGAAGTTGGATAACTGTTAGTTCATTTACTTGCTTTTATATATTGATGATATATTGATTACATTTGTCAGTCAGATTGAGCTTGATGGGATGAAGAATCAACTATCCAAATATTTTGAAATGAAGAAGTTAGGCGAAGCTCGTAGAATTCTTGGCATGAAGATCCTCAGAACAAGATAGCTGGAAAGAAAATATATGTGATCAGTTCCTTATGCTAGTGTAGTTTGTAGTCTGATGTACGTCGTGGTTTGTATCAGATGAGAATGTACACAAGCAGTGGCGTTGTGAGCAAGTTCATGCATGATCCAAGAAGGAAGTATTGACATGTTGTAAAGAGTATTCTGAGTTATCTGAAGGGCACAATTGATGTTGGCTTGATGTTTAAGAGACAATCATCTATTATAGATTTGTGTGTAGGCTACACTAACTCATACTATGCAAATGATATGGATATGTGGAGATATAAAAGTATTTATTTATTCACATTGGAAAGAGATCTGATTAGTTGGAGGTATGTTCTTTAGTCTACTATTGCTTTGTCTCCTACAAAGACGATGAAGAAAGCGATATAGATGCAGGACCTATTAGATGACTTGAGAATTGATCAAGATTCTTTCTCGATATTTTGTAACTGTCTGAATGCAATATTCTTGGCCATAAAATTAGTTCATCGTGCTCATACCAAGCACACTGACGTGAGATACCACTTTGTTTGAGACCTGACTGATTAAGACAAGGTTTTGTTGAAGAAGATAAATACGAAAGAGAATTCAACTAGCATGCTCACAAATGTATTGCTAGTCATGGAATTCACCTACTACAAGAGTTTGGTGAACATCCGAGCTCAAGACCGATTACCTAATCGAGCATTTTGAAGAACTATGCAAGTCTTGATCCCTTTAGAAGAGGGGTACGTAGACAATCATCTTGGTGCAACTAAATTGAAGTTTGGAGCTCAATTGACCGTCTCTCACTTATCTGGAAGTAAGAGATGAGATAGAGATTGTTATATTTTTTGTTTTTACAGTAATTAGGGGTAATTTAGTCATTTGGCTTTATTAAATTGTATGTATTGATCCTCCTCTATAAAAGGGACTTAAGTTCATGAGAGAGTTAATTGTGAAAAGTGTAAAAGTTGTAACCCCAAGCCATTTTTTCTTTCTCCCATCCGGTGCTAGTGGAATCTCCCACCCCGCTGACGTAGGCAAATCCTTCAACGCCGAACCACTTAAAATTTTTGGGTTTGATTATTTTTTTGTAGAGCTTATTCGTTTTCGCATAATAGTTCATCCTACGTGATAAGTCTATACATACTATTTCTCTTCTCTTCTCTGTCGCTTTCTTTTTCTACCTAAAGGTCCTCAACTCTTCAACCTTTAGGCATGCCTCACAAGACAATTTTGGATCAACAAATATCTTGTTAACACAAAAAAATATAAAACTAAAAGAGGCAAAATTTTTAAAAAAAGTCAAATGTAAATAAAAGTATTAACAACCTAACTAATTAACTTTTTTTATTACTAATACTTAGTATATCAAATTTATTTTGGAGTAAGAGCTTCGTTTTGTAAACGAGAATGGAATGCTCGGAGTAAATGTAATTACATTTGTGCGTAGAACACGTAACTGTATTGGCATCTAGAATAAAGTGCTACCCAATGAAAAATAAACTAAGCGAAGCACATATTTAGAAAATATAGGTATTGCATTAATACGCTTCTTCAAGGTTAATTTTGATACTTGAACTGTCAAGTTGATCACTAGAGAATTGAGTTGTTAAGTGCAATTATAAGTTGATTATCAAATGAAATATGAGATATCTGAATGCCAACAGTTCGAAAGATTTCACAAATGAAGTAAAAATTAATACCAATATTTTTCCTATGAGAATGGAAAACCATATTGACATATAAGCTTATTCAATTAATATAGTCATAATAAAGCATCGGCATAGTTGGATGAAGAATATATATATCCAAGGATATAAAAATCCCATAATCCTAACTTAAATGAATTTATATGGAACACGCAAAAATATACTGGGAATATTAACAAATCAATTGAGTGAACAAATGATCTTCAAAGATTTGGTTGGTTATAAAAGAAATGTCCACTTCAACAAAATTGCAAAAATATACTGGGAATATTAACAAATCAATTGAGTGAACAAATGATCTTCAAAGATTTGGGTGGTTATAAAAGAAATGTCCACTTCAACAAAATTGCAAATCCGATCAATAAAAAATATTTAAATTTTGATATCATAAAGATTGCTACATGCAAGAACATTTGTGGTGCTTTATAGGAAAAATTATTGCGTTCAGAGTCTGGGTATAATTCTACGTCTGGACAACGGACGTGATTTATCATCACCGGGGAGAGAAAAAACCTCATGTCAAATTGTATCGAGTCCATTGTCCGGACGCAGGTCTGGACTCCGGAAGCACGTCCGGACTCCGGAAGCAATATTTTATCGCTTTATAAACAATTTGTTACGTAGAAAGACAGAATAACACAAAGCTTGGCTAAGTTAAAATAATTACACAAATGTGGTCATATATTACAAATGATTTGCTCTTATTAATGGAGAAATCATTAAAATAATGTACCAAATGTAAAAATGAAAAGTAAAAAGAATAGCTTTTATGGTGGGAGTAATTTAAATCCAAGATCATATTGATCATATTGTTAATAGTTTGCTTAATTATTCTCTTTAGAAAGTGTTAGACTGGAGATCAAAATAATAAATATAAACACTTGTGTTTATGCCAAGCTTGAGAACCATGCATATTTAATTTTCAAAAAGAGTATAATCAAATTTGATGGGTTGAATTGACTTCGTAAGAGCATATTTTTAAGTTTAAATAAACTCAAATCCACCACTCAAAGCATAGTTGAAAATTTTCACGTCTCCATTTGAAGACCCAATAATATTTCGATAATACATGTTTACAGTAATTTTTTCTTAATTTTGATTTCATTGAAACACTTGAATGCCTAAAAATGATTAAAGATGTAAATAAAGGATGTTCAATGGAGAGTTGATCAAGAATTCTGACAGACATTAAAATATAACTCTTGTATAGGGAAAAAAATAATAAGGCATGGCCAAGGAGAATGATCTGCCCACGAAGACGAACGAGGAGACAAGCCACCATCGGATAGGCCACCAGACCAACCTCCTCTTGCCAGCCGACCACCCGACCAACCACCTACACCCAACCAACCGACTTAGACCGGCCAACTCTTGCCAGCTGGCCAACCACATGGCTGACCATCTCCGAACAAAATGACAACTTCGGTCGACCGCCCGAAGCTAGTGGCGACGGATCTAGACTATTACCTCCCTTTACTCCCCTTTCAACAGGGGTATATATGTAATTTCCTCTCCCTCCTCTACTCTCTCTATAAATAGAGGACTCTTTAGAAGTAAAAGGGGTACCGTTTATACTATCTCTCTCCCCTCATGTAGGGAACTTGCTCTCCTTTACCTGCACATTGTAACCTCATTTGTGTACAATAAAAGGGTCCGTCGAACACGGGAACCACCACTCTTTGTTTCTCGTGGAACAACCCTCTCTTTCTTCTTCCCTTAGAATCTGGCTCTCGGATTCTGGGGGAAGGAGAGAGATGGAGAGAAACAAAGAGAGAGAGTTGCCCCTTTGCAGGGAACTTGCTCTCAGATTTCTCCATCTTCTTCTTCTCTTCTTGTTTCTTTCTTCTTCTTTTTGGTCATTCTCCACCCCGGAAGGCTTTTCGTCGTGTTGGCGGCACACTCCACACTCCACGCTCACCGCACATTTTTTTTAGCAAAAAGAACATTTTTACACGTGAAATAAACTTACAATTGGAAAAGACTAAAATATCTAAGAAAATCCTTGGGTTTTAGACTATCGATGCCGACAATCATCGCCCAACCACAATTTTAACTGCAGCTGCTTGTCATTATTCAATCTTTCTAGCTTATATCAACGCTTGATCACGTCACTTATTATTATATGAGTGTCATTACCCGAGTACAATCTTCTAAAACTTATCACCTCATGCAATTGGGTCCAACATATGTTGCATTTTTATTGTCAATTGAATCCAATGTTTATCCTCTCTCACTTTTTTCGTAAGATGGCAAGTAAATGATCTATATATTATAATGTTGCATTCCTTTGTTAAAGAGAATGACAACATAGTATAAATTATTTGAAGAGGGCCAAAATTTGTGATTTTTTTTCCTTTTCTAGATTTTTCACTGTTCTCTTCTATTTATGTGTGAATTATTGTGGCACGCTAAACATAAATTACACATTTTCTTACCACAAAATTTCAACAAAGATTTATTAAAAATATTAAATTATAAGATCAACTTAAATTGTCAATTGGATTTTCTTAAAGGGATTCTAGGGGATTTGAAGAGAATTCTGAAATCTTAGTGGAACTTTTAATTTATATTTTTCTAGATTTTTTCTAAACATTAACATAATACCATATGACTTGAATATTCAAAAAATAGTAATAAGAATTCTAGATTGTACAAAATATTTCCAAATTCAATCATGCAAACACAAGCTAGAAACAAAACATAAAGACTGTAACTAGTCCAAGAAAAAAACAACTGATAGAGTTTTGATTTAAACCTCACATCCATACAATAACTTTCCCCTCAAAATTTACTTTTTATGCCAAAGAAATTTGTATCCAAGCACACCAACGTCCAAAGATAAGATAGAAGATTAGAAAATTATTGTTAGCGAAAATTGCATACATAGCACCCAATTCTTGTGAATTTACCAATCTCACACCCAATGTTACATTTTTACACACAACACTTTACATATGAATGAACAGACTATTAAAAGGTGCTAATAAGTGATATTTTTCATATGATATTTGTAATAATGAAAATTTTGATTTGAGATAATTAGGTGCTATGTTTGTAAAAGCCTTTTATTATTATAGGAACTTACCTAGATTTCTCCTTAATATTTTTCCTCAAATAACGTTGGCTTACGAATGTGGATGTTAATGATCTGATTTCGAGCTAAGTAGGGATAGGCTCAAAATCGGCTTGAAAAAAATTTGTTCCGAAAATTTGGCTCATATCTTGGCTTGTTTATTTTGATTCTGTCTTGATACGTTCTAATTTCAAGCAGAGCTGAAGTTGGCCAAAGAAATTTGATCCAATTAGCTCGAGCTCAACTCATTTATTTCAATCTAATCTTGATCAAAAACAAAATTCAAATAAATTTTCGATCGATTAACCAGCTAAATTCACATCTCTACATACAGAAGCTGTAGGACATAGACGATAGGCTTGAAATTTTCATCAGATAACATCTAGAAATAGAACGTCACAAAATAGAGAAAAGCTCATTCATAGGAGAAAAGTCAATTGTGCAGTTTAAATGTGGAAATTGCTCGAGGTCAAAAGTTCAGTTCTTGCTTATAAATTCCAAGTCTTCTCATTGCAGCGACAAAAACTAAAGTTTCTTTGCAATTGGTACGTGGCTTCGTTTTCGTTGGAAGGTTCTAGAACAAATTCGGATGATGAGAATTTTAAGAAAGAGTTGTTGAAATTTTAAAGGCGCATTTACATGCATACCATGCAATTCTCATTTATATACATATCTTGCGTCTAAACATTTATATTTGCATGCATATCACTCAAATTTTTAAAATCACAATCAAAATACCATCATCTTTTCCTTTTTGAAGTAAAATATACTAAATATCAAATATTGGGTTTCATATACGTCAATTTTAAGAATTGTGTGGTATGTGTATAAATTTCCCAATGTCGACTTTGAGTCGAGCTTGTGCATTGTAACTCTTGCTCAGATTATAGCTTGGACACAAAAAAGTATCGGCTAATGCATATCTTGTAAAGTTTGTTGGAACAAACTTAATGATGTTACTATATCATTGTTAAAATCCTTTCTGAGTCTATAAATGTTTGGTTGTACATAAATGTCATTCTATTCTTGTGGCAGCATTCTGGTCATAATCATGAGAAATAGAAGACATATTTTGTGTGGAGTTATCACTAGAGTCTCCTAACTCTAATTTTCAAGGCTTTCATTTATCTTCAACTCTATTTTGGCATTTGTTCTGTTTTAACCTTTAAACTGCACCCTGATTAAATATTACATATCTATCTATTATAATTTATGATGTTTGAATTTGGGTGTCAATATTTACATACATTCACCCTATATTCACCCTATAAGCATTACTATTGTGTACATCTCCAGGAAACTCAGTGGTGTGTTCCGAAACAACTCATCCTTGGTAAATGTAGACTCTTCCATATCAGCATGAACCCACTCCGGATCAATGCAAACTTGCTAAGGTCTCGATGAACCTGCCAAAAAAAAGAAAAAACATTCATTTCAAGAAGCATTCACCAACATTCACTCAACAATGTTTGGTGGCTTTCTATAGTTAAGTCAACAATTTCCTTATCAAGTTGGTAGGTAACGTTTCGAAGGATATGACCAAATCATTATGATATTTATTGAAATGAAATAAGACTACACATTTTGTTGGCAAGCATATTTTTAAGATTCGTCGCTATCAACTTATTTATGCAGCTCAATTCGTAGCTCTTCTAGTGTTGAACCAGCTTGATCCGAATTTATAAATAATGTGTTATGACAAAAACTAAGGACAAAAAAATTTTTATACGCAAGGCTACTAGTCACTTTTAGTCTGCAAAATTTATGCATCAAGTCTCAATTTCTAAAATATATCCTCTAGAATGAAAAGTTTAGCCATAAAATTTGATTTCTCCTTTTACAACAAGATTCCCATTAAGTAGTGAGTAAGTTCACTATAGTAGATAAGTTTAAATGGTTCCAGTATAAAAAAGAAAGAAAAAAAAAATGTCGAAAGATGAGATCAATTCAAAGCAAATACTAATATAATCATATAGTAAAAATAAAATATTGAGTGAGATTTGATACGACTCTTCTAATGTACTCATTTGAAGTTACTCAAATATTCTACCATTTCATATTTTTAAATATTAGGTTATTACTCATTATTTTTTAAAAATTCTACTTCATTTATGCCCAATAGCTTTTAAAATAAACTTGGAATCAATAGCAAATAAACAAGCAATAACAAAAATTAATTTCATTAAGTTTAAGTACTAATTTCTTTAATTGTGTAAAGTATATTGTGAAAAACGACGACAATAAAGAGAAAAATAGAACGAGAAAAATTGCACGCAGAAAAAACACCAGAGCGACACCCGAATTTACGTGGTTCAGTAAATTTGTCTACGTCCACGGAGCTGCAGAGGATTTTATTTCTTCGGAAAATTACACCGTCGAGCGTCTCGACGTGTACAAGAAAATCTCTATTTTCTTCTCTCCCTTCCTCTCTCTCACTTACTCTCTTTCTCTTAGCTCTCAAGATGACTTGGCTTGGTCTTGCTTGGCTTACATTTCTTTTAAACCAAAAGAGACTATTTATATAAACCATGAGAGCGGTAGGTAGGAGGTAGGTGAGCGGTAGGTGTGATGCGGTTGGTGAGCGGTAGGTGGATGTGGTAGGTGAGCGGTAGGTGGATATGGTAGGTGGATGTGGTAGGTGAGTGGTATGTGAGATACTTAATTAAGAAGCTAATTAAATTCAGTGGATCTGATCTCCACATTACCCAATAATTCTCCCACTTGGAGATAGAGACAATGAATGCATCACCTACTAGCTGTATCATCTACTAGTTGTACCGACCTTTTCTTCAAACATGATATCTTCCACCTCTGCAACTTGAAGCTCCTCTCTTCATACCAGAACACCAACTGAAGTCGAGCACAACTTCAGCTTCTCACGAGTAACACCCTCAGTTGACACATCACCGTCAACGTAGCCTTGTACCACTATGCTTTTTCCTGGGTTACTCATGTATTTTACAACTCCCACTGCATAAGCAATATCCTGCCCCTGCAGAAAGACCTTTTCAACAAGTCAAGCTTTGTACCTCTTACTGCCATCAAGCGCAGCCTTCACTCGGTACACCCACTTGTTGTGTAATGCCTTCTTTCTTGGTAGAAGTTCTGTCAGCTCCCAAGTCTGATTCCCTAGTAGGGAATCTGTCTCCTCCTTCTTGGTCAGCTCCCACTTGCTCGAATTCTCATCTTGCAAGATTTTTTCATAACTCTGTGGTTCTCCATTATTTGTCTGTACAATGTTTGATTTTCCTGTCTTTGGTGCTCTACCACTTTTTAGGAAATTGACATTCTTCTGTTTCTTTATAATGCACATCTGACTCATGTGTCATCGCCTGAGTAAACTTATAGTCATATATAGTGTGTCAGTTTTCTTACCCCGAGCTAGTATTAATGCTCATTTAATAACCTTCCAGGTGTTATCTGAGAACACTACCGAGTGATCCCTCATTGAGTTGTCCAACAGAGATGAGGTTTTTCTTCAACTCAGGAATATGCCTGACCTTTTGCAAAATACATTTACTCTTGTTAGGGAGTGCAATATCAATGTCTCCCATCCCCACCATGTCTAGAGCTTTTCTATCAGCCAGATGTACCTTCTCAAAGTTACCTGCAACATAATTTCACATTAACTCCCGGCGTGAAGATATATGGGAGGAAGCCCCTGAATCCAGTATCTAGTCATCAACAGAACTCTGAACTGCCAGAAACAGTGCATCCTGTATTTCTTCAGTTACAACATTAGCGTCGTCATTCTCCTTCTTCTTAGGATTACTACAGTTCCTTTTTATGTGGTTAGCCTTGCCACAATTCCAGCAGGTTGCCTGCTAACCAGACTTTGATTTTGATCTTCCTCAGTTTGATTTTCTTTCATGTGATCTCCCCCTGGAATCAATAATCAGTGTCGAACTCGAACCCGAGGTTTCGCCAGAATCTTTCTTGCGCACCTCCTCAGTCAAAATTAAATCACAAATTTCATCATATTTCAACTTGGATTTACCTGCAGAACTGCTAACTGTCATCCTAATGACTTCTCAGCTATTTAGCAATGATGCCAACAATATCAACACACGTATCTCATCATTAAAATCAATTTCAACAGATGACAACTGATTTATGATAGTGTTGAAATCATTCAAGTGTTGTGAAACAGACACACCTTCCGCCATCTTCATGTTGAATAACTTTTTCATCAGATGCACATTGTTATTCGCCGATGACTTTTCATACATACCTGGTAAAGCTGCCATGAGATTTGCATTAGTCCTCTCCTTGATGACGTTGTGGGCAACTGATCTCGACAAGGTTAATAGTATAACCCTCATAAACTGTCGATCCAACAAAGTCCATTCCGCCTCGTCCATCTTTTCTGGTCGTTTTCTCAGTAACGGAAGATGAAGTTTCTTCTCATAGAGGTAGTCCTCTATCTGCATCCTCCAATAAGCAAAATCCGTGTCATTAAACTTCTCGATCCTTGATGTCATCACTTCGTTTCCGCCCATCGTTCTTTCTTAGATTCGAACCCAAGCTCTGATACCAGTTGTTGTGAAAAACAACGGTAATAAAACGAAAAATGAAACGAGAAAAATTGCACGCAGAAAAAACACCAGAGCTCACACAGATTTACGTGGTTCAGCAAATTTGCCTACGTCCAAGGAGCTGTGGAGGATTTTATTTCTTCGAGGAATTAAACCATCGAGCGCCTCGACGTTTACAAGAAAATCTTTATTTTCTTCTCTCAATTCCTCTCTCTCTCTTCCTCTCTTTCTCTTAGCTCTCAAGATGATTTGTTTGGTCTTGCTTGGCTTGCATTTCTTTAAACAAAAAGAGACAATTTATAGAAACCATGAGAGCGGTAGGTGGAGTGTAAGCGAGCAGTAGGTGGGATGTGGTAGGTGAGCGGTAAGTGGGTGTGATAGGTGAGTGATAGATGAGATACTTAATTAAGAAGTTAATTAAATTCGGTGGACCGGATATCCACATTACCCAACAAAGTAAAAGACATATAAACGAATTTTCAGGAGACTTCAATTCATGGTGGCAATTTCTTCATCATTACTCGAACAAATCTCACAACAGCCAAAGCATATAATAGTTTTAATATCTAATAAAATGGCAAAAGGATTTTTTTTCTCCTTTAACTTATCTAAGCAATAGTACTCTCTCTCTTCATAAATTCATAATACTCACCAAATCGACTAAAGTATCAAAGAATTCATCTGCGTTTTTAAGATAAATTTGAGATTTATTTTGAAGCTGAGCGTCAATAGTTTCCTTACCTTTGTATTTGTGACTAATTGTTATCTAAGCAATACCGATTACCTATACTAAGAAAGTTGAGCGACGAAGGTTAGGAAGCTGCATTAATTAGAGCAATGGTGGGAGGGTGGTCATAGTCGGACGAATGTATTTGAGTAATCGTAGATTAGGGAATGATGTTAAGTGCTTATAATCAATGTAGTTGAGTAAGTTTAGCTGAGTGGTGATGATCAAATGATTGTATTCTGACAACAATAATTAGATGATTGACAATTGCAAATGAACATTGGTGGTGGTGTTTTCATCTTGATAGTAATGGTCGGGTGTGGCCACACTCTTTTAATGGTGGCAAATCGACTATTGCAGTGATATGACTATGACAATAGTTGGGCGGGGATGGTCTGACATTGGTAGTAGAGGTCGGCAGTCAGTCGATAATAAAATAATGACAATGATTCAATGATGGTGGAAGAGTGTAGATTGTCCAATGATGATGGATGAGTAATGACGGTATGAGTGATGATGATCAATTGTAGTAGATGGGCAGTGGTGGCTGACAACAATGTACAATCTACAATGATTTGATTGTAGTGATAGGGCAATGACTACTTGTTGATGACCATGAGATGATCTAACCACAATATTATGTAAGCTCAATGATCCTATAGAGCTATGAGCTCTTTTTAATCTCAACTTTAAACCTATTGGTAAGATTCAGAAATCATGGTGACTTAGTTAACTGGTTGATGTCGTATTATATGTTATTGTATTAATTTTTCTTATAAGTTGTATGGTTAAAAACTTTTGCATATTATTATAAGTATATGCATGGTAAGAATATCAAATAAATAGATGAATATATGGATTTAATTTTTTTTCATTGATATTTAAATTCCATCAAACACTTAAATAACATCAAATAAATCTTGCCAATTTTGGTTCAAATTAATAAATTAATTAATCTATTGTTATCATTGTTGTGATTGTGGAGCCGAAAGCACCCAATTTAACATGGCGCTTAAGCGCCCATTGATGGGTGCTCGACAGAGAGACGAGTGCTTTTGCGCCCCGCTTGGGCGCCTTTGAGTCGTGCAAACAGAGCGACCGACACTCAAGCGCCCAATGTTTTGGGCGCAATTTTTTTGCTTCCTCAGAGCTTGGCGCTAAGGCGCCAATTCTGGACGTCTAAGCGCTAGAAGCAGTTGGGCATGATTAATTGGTTCTTAATACCAATTTAGAGAGGCTGCAAGTCATGTCTACCTTTGGTACTCTGCGACAACTTTTTGGTGAATGAGAAAAGAGTCTGAGAGGAGGATTTCTGGGATCTCGACAAGTGTTTTTTCATTGAATTGAAGACGAAAGATTGTAAATCGTGTCCTGTAAGTTTTGTGTAAACAAAAAATTGGTGTGAGCTCATTATAAACGTTTTCTTAATTTCATAGTGGAATTTTTTGGTGATTTAACTGTGATTTTTTCTTATTCTTTAATTTTTCCACATAACTTCTTGTGTGTTTTTCTGGTTGCTTTAATTGTGCTTTCTTCTTAGAGTTTGTTCTGGTTTTCTTGAATTGATGCGGCGCAGTTTAGTTTCTAGTTGATCCTAACCTCGAGAAAATTTGGGACTTGTTTTTCGCGATATTTCCTATCAATGATAATTTGTTTTAAATTATTGATATAAGATATATGATTAATCAGGCTTAGTTATGGCTCGAACTTATTAAACGCGACGCTACAGAAGAAGTATGAATCGTTTTTCAAGCTTAAATCATGTTAAAATTTGATTACTTTGTTTTTCTCTCTAAAAAAAGAAAGACTTGATGGTGTGAACGTGAAGAATATGAGCAAATTTCAACTTTAAGCCAAATCGAGCGCGCAATACGAGAAGTTGACCTTGGATCGCTTTCTAGAAAGGCCGAAACATGGGCTAATAAGTTTAAGCATGTCGTTGACTTGGAATATAAGAATGTGAAAGGTCGACGCTATCCCGTGTCATCTAGAAAATGTCAACTTACACGAGAAGGCGCCCTGACAATTGTACGGCAAGTTCCTTGTGGATGAAAGTTCATTAATCCAAGAATTGGTTTGCCATTTCAGGTTAATCAAAAGTGCGTTGAACTTGAATTCTTCATTATTGATGTATTGTTATGCAATGTATGTACTTTTATATT
>NEWO01000079.1:1254187-1267862 GCA_003013225.1 Phalaenopsis aphrodite
ATTAGTTACCTCTTATTTTTGGGTGATATCAACTTTGTTATTCGAAAATATCAAAAATTGAAATTATATATATATATATATATATAACATTACAAATAATGCCGATATTTGTTGTGCGGTTAATTTTTTGTGGTTTTCTTTTGTAGATAAATCATGTGGTGTTGTTTCTCAATTGTACATGTGTATAACAACCTTAGATAACTATAATAATTATTGTCATCCTAAGCGAAGAACATCCTTTCTATAATTTTGTTCAAGAAATTAAACAAATATATTTTGCAGCTTATTTTGTAGCCTCAAAACATTCTTTGTGGTAGTTCGATGGAAGACACATACGCATATCACGTGTTGGATTATTCTTGAAAGATACTGGGACTTCTTATTGAAGAAATGAACAAAACTTGTAAGGAAGCATGAAAGAGGTGTTAGAATTTATTAACTCTCTTGCGGTGACTAAGAATAACAATTAGCCTAATTGATCTCTTATACCATTGAGAAAAGGAAGTGTTAAAATAAGTTCAGAAAGAAACTTAGAGTCAACTTTACATAAAAAATATAGTATCATGTCATAAGCACATTAACCAATGACCTCCTATTTTATATGAAAGGTCCAATGTCAATGCTATATTATAAGTGTTGTGAGATATGTACTTCTTGGCATAGAAATGATACGAAAAGAACACAAACAAACACAGATCGTTTACGTGGTTCGATCCAACTGAATCTACGTCAACGAGAGGAAATCAATCAAATAGTTCACTAAGGCAAAAGAAATAGAGAATACATAGCTTATACATAGAGATGAGTCATCATCTTCCTTCTATGACCTCTCTCTCAAGCGACACATTGATACAAGGCCTCAAGATGCTCTCCTCCTCTCTAGCTCTCTAGCTATTCTCTCCTCCTTCGTGGTAGCTTAAGATATCTTCCCTTGCTCTCTTAAGCCTCACATCCTCTCTATTTATAAAAGCAAGAAAGTGGTAGGTGAGCGGTAAGTGAGATGTGGTAGGTGAGCGGTACCACATTACAAAAATGTCCTTCTACCTTAGTTTAATAATTGAGAGTCAAAATAACAATTCTCCACCTTAACCCCCCTCAATTGAGAAGCTTCGAAGTAAAGATTCTCTCCACCTGACCCATGAGGGGCCCTCAGCCCTTGCTTGAGTTTGTTAAGTCCAAACAATACATGGACTTAACAATCACAGTTCTTCTGATAAGAGAGTACAACCTCTTTTTCCTGACTCTTTGTATGACGACACGAGGGCCTTTGGTTACTCTGATGCAATTATTCTCTGCCATGAACGAGCATCCGCTTGACTCCAGCGTACCTAAAGAAATCATATTTTTTTGAGCTCTGGTACGTACCTGGCATTTTTCAGTACATCCTTATCTTGATTGATCCACTTCCAAACAACCATGTGAGCTTTATTGTCTCCCAGTAGAACAAACCCATCATTTTCTTATTGTAGTGTCTTGAACCAGTCTTTTGTGAGGACACATGTGGAAAGAACACCCTGGTCGTCCACTCCTTACTGGATTCATATTTTGTGATCACCAGGGTTCAGAGGCTACGCTTGCTTCTCCTGATTCTTCTGGCTCTTCTTGGTACTTATTCTTCTTGTTTGGGCAGCTCCTCTTGAAATGATCGTTCTTGTGACAATGATATCACTTGAAAGATCCCCTTGATGACTGACTCCCGCCATCCTTGCTTGACCTTGATATGTGCTAACCATTTCTTGAATCTTTCCTGTCTGATCTTCCTCTAACAATAAGACTGTCTTCGCTGACTTCCTTGTCCCTGTCATGCTTCCTCTGAATTTCTTTGGCTCTAATTAGAGATTGAACCTCCTCCAGAGTAATAGTCTGCACCCTTCCGTAGAGCATCACATCCTTGAAATGCTCGTAGCTCTTAGGAATAGAGTTTAGCAATAGCAGTGCCTTGTCCTCATCGTCCATCTTGACGTCGATGTTCTCGAGGTCATCGATGATCTTGTTAAACTCGTCGATCTGCTCTGAGACGGATTTGTCTTCATGCATTTTGAAGGAGTATAGGCCCTGCTTCAGAAAGACTCTATTAGCAAGAGACTTTCTCAGGTAGAGTACCTCGAGTTTGGCCCAAAGTGCTTGAGTCGTTGTCTCCCTCGACACCTCCCTCAGAACTTTATCGCCCAAGCTCAGGATTATCAAACTGTGGGTCTTTTCCAGTATGTCGATCTTCTCCTTCTCGGTCATGTCAGTCGATTATGTCGCCGACCCTTGCAAGGCTTTCGCAACACCCTGCTAAACCAACAGAGCTCTCATATTTACTCTCCATAGGCCAAAATCGTTCTTCCCGTTGAATTTCTCAATGTCAAATGTGACAGAACTCATTGTCGTGGCTAGGATTTCTTCCAATGAATTCTACCTTTTAACGCCTTGCTGTCCGAGAAATTCTCACCAAATTTCTTATCTTCTCCCCGTGAACTCCATTGCCTTTGCCAACCGAACGGAGAACTCAGATCCCTTCTGGAAGAGATTACACCTGTTCACCAGAGAAAATTTCTTATTTTGTGCTCGCGCCTCCTTCCCGCAGGCACTCCTCTTCATCCAGCGGAACAAATCAGGAATTCTTCCTCTGCCTCTCGCACAAGAATAACTGTCTCTCCAGAGCCATCGCGACTCGCCAAACTGCTCAGTTCCTCCTGCTTTGCGAACTCCCGAACAGGGAACTCCCCGAATGCTTCTCTCCGCGATCTCCACCTCTTCCTTCTGGTTGAGCTGCTTGCAAGACCGAAATCCTCTGCTGGCAGCCCTGTCGCAAATTTTTGGCCCTCGCTCGATGACTGTTCCTCCTCCGTCTAGCTTCCACTGCTCACTGAATCTGTCGTGATTCGAATGCCTCCAACGCGATCCGCTTGCTCCTCTATTCGTGACTGTCGAACTCCTCTTCTTCGTCGCTGTCCGCGAACACCTTTACGCGAACACCTCTAGCCAAGAAGTATGAATCTTCCCACAGACGGCACCAATTGTTGTGAGATATGTACTTCCTGGCATAGAAATGATACGAAAAGAACACAAGCAAACACATATCGTTTACGTGGTTCGATCTAACTGGATCTACGTCCACGGGAGGGAATCAATCAAATAGTTCACTAAGGCAAAAGAAATAGAGAATACATAGCTTATACATAGAGATGAGCCATCATCTTCCTTATATGACATCCCTCTCAAGCGACACATTGATACAAGGTCTCAAGATGCTCTCCTCCTCTCTAGCTCTCTAGCTATTCTCTCCTCCTTCATGGTAGCTTAAGATCTCTTCCCTTACTCTCCTAAACCTCACACCCTCTTTATTTATAGAAGCAAGAGAGAGATAGGTGGGAGGTAGGTGAGATGTGGTAGGTGAGCGGTACCACATTACAAAAATACCCTTCTACCTTAGTTCAATAATTGAGGGTCAAAATAACAATAAGATATGTAATATAATTACAAGCAAACTATATAAATATATAAGCAGATGCATTTTTTATATCCTCAATGCTAACACAAAAGCTATTGATTTTAGTCGATAGGCGTGTAAATGGATCATCACTATATTTTGTAACCAAATAAGTTTACCAATTAGATGAGTTTATAAGTTCTTTAGGCAAATTATTGCCTCAGTATTGAAAATAGATCGTGGCAACCTAAGCCTAGTCATCAGACCTTGGCAACCTAAGTTTTTAAAAAGAGTAGCTTGGCTTATATAAAGTTATAGGTGATTTAAGTTGAATCATATTGATTGATTTGTTGAATCGTTTTCAAGTTCTCACTACAAAGCAATGCAATCTAATCCAAATGAATTACGGTGCATGCCAATTCCTTAATTCTCATATATATTTCATGAAGTTCAGAAGAATATAAGTGATACGCCACCAACAAATTTTCATCATCTGGGACGAATCTTAAGGCATGACGTGAATCTCAAGGCAATAATTTGAGCAAGAAATGTTCAAATGTCGATAAAAAATTCATACAGAGCTCTGGCAAACTTATAGTCAAACTGACCGGCTCAATGAGACAGACCTGATGATATCAAAGTTAATCTGATATGAGTCAAATCAAGCCCAGATCAAGTCATCAAACCACTCTTGGAAGATCTCTAGACATATTTGGAAGATCATACATATGTAAAAGCTGGCAAGTTTATAGTTGAAACGAGCGTCTAAATAAGACGAATCCAACAAGCTCAAGATTGTGCAATTCTAACATCGTTAAGGCACTAAAATTTCCATTAAACGTCATTTGACCGGAGGAAACTCTCCGGACCGTCCGATAAAAAAGATTCATATTCAAGCATTAATGACACCCAGAACACTATAAATAGAGAATCATCTCTCACATGAGGGGAAGACTTGAAGCTTTTGAGAGAACTGCAATCTCTGAGATGGAGTTGAAATCCAACACAATCCCGACCGCCGTCGGCCACCATCGATCGCCATCTACTAGCGTCAGTCGTCGTCGACACCCGTCGATCGTCGTCAGCCACTGATGACTGTCACCGTAAATCACCACCAACCAGACTCTGTCAGTCAACGTCGTAACTTGGAAAATCTAATAACTCTCTCCAGACTGTAGGATAAGAGCTCACAACTACGGTCCATGTGCCAACTACGACCTACGTGGTCATCATCTAATGGAGTTCTCGACTCTGATCTGAACGATCTATGGACGTTATCACTGCTCACCACTACAGGCCATATGCCAACAACGACCTTCACGGTCATCAGCTCATGTAGTTCCCGACTTTGACCCCAGCGGCCTACGGACATCATCAATACTCGCGCCAACGACCTACGTGGTCATCAGTTCATACAATTCTTGAATCTGACTCCAGTGGCCTACGAACGTCATCAATATTTGCCCCCAACAACCTACGTGGTCATCAGTTCATGCAACTTCTGACTCGGGCCCCCGCGGCCTACTTATGTCATTAATACTCGCCAACTACAGTCTACGTGATTCACAGTTCCTGCAACTGCTTACTATGACTTCTCTGGCCAATCAACACTTCTGGAGCAACCATCTACAACAATCACGACGGACTACTATATCCGCAACGACCCTTGCAATCTGTTGTCACCAAGAACTATAACCAGATTATAGTTATGTAACTTTGTAATTCCATCTTCCTTGATTTAGAGAAAGAATGAATTTGTGCACTCATCATTCATAGTGAATTATTTCAATAGGGCTAGGCCCCATGCTTTTTCTGTCTTTCAAGAGTTTTCTATGTAAAAAGTCGAGGTGTCTCCTCATGCTTACTTCTCTTCTTTTATCTGTGTGTGTTGAATTCTCGTGCAATGCTAAGATGATAATCCATTACTCTACCACCGTGAATTTTTTAGCACGCGTCAAGAAGAATAAATTTCAAAGATCCAAATTAACTGAGGTGATCTACAACACTAGAATTGTAAGACACTTAAATTTTTTACTAATGATATATATATATATATATATATATATATATATATATATATATATATATATATATATATATATATATATATATATATATATATATATATATATATATATATATATATATATATATAATTTTGATGCCTACAAATGCTTCAATCATGGATGCTTTTAAAGGTTTTTGCTAAATTCTAAAGATTTAATGACTTGCTAACTCGAATGTTTCTAAGGAGATTAGGAAGAGCATTAGAGAGGCATCAATGCATAGAGCTATAATAGTTTTTGAAAGGTTTCTAACTTCGAAGATGCCTTCATTGAAGATGTTAAAAATGAAACTATTGGAAGAAGAAAAAAGGGACCAAGACTTGCTCCATCCATCAACTGAGGTGACCATTAATGCAATATTTTGTTCTAAGGAGGTTGTTGTTGATAAGCTTTTTGTTGAAGGAAAGATTGTTGTATTGAGAATAGATGTTGTTATCATATTGATTAGAACTCTAATCGTGGTTGTTGAATATATTCTAGGTGATTCTTTAGATTATATGAGGATCGATTCATCTTCAAAGACAAATAAAAAATTATTGAATTTAATAAATTTGGGTCATCATTTGTAAGTAAATGAATATGCACTTTGCGGATATATAATTTATTATTCCTCAGTGAAATGGGTTAGTCTCCTATTTGATCACATGGCTCCTAAAGCTAATGTGCAAGAAACCCTAAAATAAAGAGTGTTTGAGCATTAGATGAGGATGAACTTCTCAAAATAAGTCCAATTGGAGAGAGAAAAATCTAAGATGCTTAGAAGCTAGTTCTACCGAAAGTTTATATCAAATAAACTAGCAAAGTTAGATTTATGAGTTTGAGATTTTTATAAAAATGACGTAAAATCAAGTAGAGCAAAAGTCATTAAATTATTAACATTACAAATAATTTCATTGGATTTTAAAGAAAAAAAAATAATAAGATAACTTATAGAAGTGAAATTAAATTAGTTTAAAAAAGGAAATTATTATTTTAGTCATACTTGAATTTTTTTTTTTTTTGGTGGGATCTCTTTAAGTGCTAAATAGTACTACAATTTTTTCTCTCTTATTGTCTTTCCTACATTAATGTAAATTTGCACTTTATTGATAAATGTGATATCCTTAAATATAACTATATTTTCTTTTGTGGATGAGAGTTTAATAGCAAGGTACTAAATAGATGATATGCCTTTGAAAGAGTAGATGAGTGCTCATTTAAAGATTCCATTATATTTAGCTAGTTTCTTAAAATTTCATAAGTCAGTATGTTATAACTCATGTCATTCATTATTTTCACAAAAATACTTTTATATTTAAAATTCCTTTTGAATAACACTTTTCCTTAATGAATTTAACTAGAGCACCCAACGTAATTCAAAATTTATTTTTAATGCACTCTCATTTTTTTTCTTTAGCTCATACACACTACAAAAAAATCATAAGAAATTGGTGGAAAATCGGCGGCCGGCGGGCAATGTCCGTCAATTTTTTTATTAACCAACTTATTGGTTGAATGTTGATCAAAGTATTTTCGATTGAAGTACCCATGGACCATCTCTGCACAACTAAAAATTCTGCCGGAAATATGCCATCAACTATAATTTCAGTGGGATTATTAAGTTATTGAATTATGAACCAGTTATATGCTGATGTTTTCAAGGGAAGACAACCTGTAAAATTATATATTTCCTGATGAGTAATCCACTGCTTATTTAGCCATAAATTTTTTGGCCAATATTCAGCCGTAAGTACCTCAGAAAATTGTTAAATGTGGAGAGTGTTCAATCAGAAATGCATTTCCGACAACAGATATTCTGACTAACCATACTTTGCCATAATTACACCAAATAACAAAATTACCGATGAAAAATCTATTGATTGTCATCTGATTGGTCTACCGGTAATGCATGAATTTTTTGCAGTGATAATATATTTTAGATGAAATTCCTCTTATTCACAATTTTTATCAACGCCTCTTTTAAATTAATAAGATTTATGATCATTATGCCATCATCGTAAATATTTTGATATGCAGGAAGATCATGATCTACGCATGTGAGTTGTAGAGTGGAAGCACTACTGAATCATTGAATCACATCTTTTGTGAGTTGATTAAAACTTTGCTAGCAATATGCCTCAAAATTGATTTCATTGGTAATAGTGTGTATAACACCAAATATATAGATCAAGGCCTTCTAGGTGGTAGGACCTTGTCAGATCCTTCTACTACTTTTTTGATTGAATAATGAGAATGGAATCCCATAGATTGCCTTCTTTTAAAAGCTCCATAATAAAATTTTTGAGAACTTAATAATTTTCTTAAGCAAGATAAGCTCAATGCAATTTTGAATTATTAAAATTTATTCTTTTCTTTTATTTGGATTCACTTTTTTAATGAATGGATGCTAGTTGTACTTTAACAATATAAAATATTATTAATTGGCAAGTGAGTTAACTTCTTCTCCAAGTGTGAAAAGACAAATGTGTGTTGCCTTATCTTTCTACCATATCAAAGTGAAAGTTATTTTGTTTAATCGGTTGGTCATTCAGAGCCTCATGGAGAGTGTGTTTTTTTTTTGTTCTTCTTAAAGCACTTAAAGTCGGCAACTTGTCTATTTATATGTCAACATATGATTCTCTTATTTGAATAAACTTCTCTTCTGAATCATATCAATGTTTCAAAAAGGAGATGAATAGAAAAGTAAAATATACAAAAATAAAATGCAAACAAATAAAAAGAAATAAGCATAAGACTTATATATGGGCAATCTTCGTGTAATGACTCGAGAATATACATCGGAATAGGATCAGCTCGAAGTACCACGAAACACAACATACACGAAGCGAATCTCTACATAAGTCACTCACAACCAGAGAACAAAAATGAATATTGTTGTTATGGGGTCAAGAGTCACTCAGAAGAACGTATCTCTCAGGTTATTACATTTCAGAGAAGACTCAATAATACTCTCGATAAAAGAAGTCTTTCTTATATTATCATGAACCTGAAGAACATGTCATCAAAAGAAGGTTATTTCGTATGAAAACATCTCGATACTTCAAAGCTCTCACTAAGCCACATGACAGAGAGTGAGTCTCGCACATCCCAAATGGGTAGGGGCTCGTCAGCATGAAAACCTATCAAATAACTAAAATCATCTTAATAGGGATATCTCTATACGTCAGAGCTCACTTGGTCATCAGGGTAGAAAGTGAATCATTTTATTCCAGACGGGCGACAACTCATCGATAATCGAGTCGTCAATATGATATAAACAAAGTTAAAACGAGTGACAGGACTCAACAAGATAAATGATAGAGTAATCCTAAAAGATAGAGGTAGCTGGGTTGATATGACACGTCTAAAATTGTACACATGTAGTCGTATGATAGAGTTTTGTTCCTTTGAACTTATGGCTATCGAATCTCTCGTGGACGACACAATTCACAGATTGCTTAGTAAGGATCTGTAGACTTGTTTGGTTGATGACCTTCACGACTATGTAGACCTAGGATCATAGCGACTCAACAAGATGAAGGGTATAAATGATGAGTACTATTTCGAGCCAAAGCGAGTCGAACACAAACAAACAAATTTATGTTCATGTTCAGGTCATTAAATTAACGAACAAGTCAAACACGAGCTTCTTAACGAGTCGAACACGAGCTGTTCGTGAACAACGAGACGTTTTGACAGACCTAGAAGTAAGCCATAAGGCCTCCTTTGGCGTGAGTAGGAATAGAGAGCTTTTTTACACCTAGAGCTAAAGACTAATTGTTGTATTACCAACCTACAATATCATTTTTTGACTTCTAAAGAATGTAAACAACATGAACAAGTCAAAGTATTTTGATAGGATAATATTTACTTCTTTGCCATTTTAAAAAATATGTTTCACGCGAGTACATAGTAACACAATTCAAAGCGCCCGCCAAATCCCACGGAAGCGTGTAAAGTCCATTCGAAGGCTCGAACTCTCGACCTTCGTTCGCATTTCTAGAACCCTACAACACGTGTGAGCCCAAATGGGAATCAGTCGTCATTCGTCAAAGCCGTCAATGCAGCGGGCACCATCTCCCCCCCATTCGCGTTTCACGCTTCCTCCCCCATCCCCTTTATTAAACCCACACGGCTACACCCATGGCGGCATCTAGATAGATTAGTAGAGAGAGCGGGAAATAGACCAGAGATGCGCAGAGAGAAAGAAACGGAAACCGTAGAGACGCTCCCCGCCTCCGCTACCCTCCGGCCACTGCCACAAGAAATCGACCGGAGTTTCGCTGCTTCCCCGCTGCAGATCTCACCCGAGCCATCGTTCCTCGCCGTATCAGATCCGACCGAGGAGAATGACAGCGAAGAGGATGATTTTGAGTTCGCGTTTATGGTATTAGATTCCGACACGAGTTCATCAATCACCGCAGATGAGATCTTCTCTAATGGCCAGATCCGCCCCGTCTACCCTATCTTTAATCGCAATCTCTTCCTCGAAGGAGAGGGTGCCTTGCGGCAGCCCCTGCGTCGGCTAATGGTGGAAGAGCGGGAGAGCCAAATCTCGCCGTCGGAGAGCTCATCCGACGAGCTCAAGGGGATCAGTCCAGAGACGTACTGCGTGTGGCAGCCGAGGTCGCCGGATCTGTGCGGGAAGAGCGTATCGACGGGATCGCTGCTCCGGTGGCGGATTCGTGATCTTGTGATCCGGAGAAGCCAAAGCGACGGGAAGGAGAAGTTTGTGTTTCTGGAGCCGGAGGATAAGAAGAAGGATAAGGGGAAGAAAGCGATGGATGGGGATATTGTAACAGCTAATCCAAGGTCTTTCGATCGGATTGCGCAGGTGTCGACGGCGAGACCCGGCGGCGCTCGCCGGAAGTCCTTTCTGCCATATAAAACAGATATTGTGGGCTTTTTTGCTAGTGTGAACGGCATGAACCGAGTTCACCACCCATTTTAGAAAATTGATTTTTTTTATTTGTTTTTGTTGCTTTCTTGTTTTCGTTCATGTTTTGTTAGGGTATATAACCGGTGGTTCATGCTTTTGATGTTTTTTTAAAGATTTTAAGTGTTTGAAAATAAAATTGATGTGGATGTAAATTTAAGTTTTTTTTTGTAAATTAAACTGGTGGGGTCCATCAGTTTTGCAGATTTATATTTGAGCTTTAATAGTTATTTTTTATTGGTGAATAATAAATTTATAAAATATATTATGTAAATGAATATTTAGTTTAAATGGAGGATCTTAAAAATACAACATTTTTTTCTAATTAATTGATTAGAGGTCCTTTTACTGTTTTGAGTTATTACTATTATTAGTATTTTCTATAAACATGTTGCTCTCAAAAAATAATTATTTAAACTCAACGAACACAAGTATTGATTAGAAAAATATTTTTTAAAAATTTTAGCCCGGTGTTCTGCTCAAGCGAGACGCTTGGTTGTTCATCTGAGTGATTGCTGCTCGGAGAACTTTGAATTGCTCCATCATAGGAGTCATCTCAGCTTGCAGCCCCTCAACTTGTGCCTGAACCTCTGGTTGCTTAGTCTCCCTATTGGCTTCCATATACACTATTTCTCTTTGGGAAGTTTATCCTTTGTAGTCTCTCTCACTACTAGTTTGTGGCATATCACACACACCG
This sequence comes from Phalaenopsis aphrodite, assembly GCA_003013225.1. Taxonomy (NCBI): domain Eukaryota; kingdom Viridiplantae; phylum Streptophyta; class Magnoliopsida; order Asparagales; family Orchidaceae; genus Phalaenopsis; species Phalaenopsis aphrodite. The sequence goes on from NEWO01000079.1 coordinate 1,265,284, forward strand.
TACCACCTTTTAGGATGTTAAATCTTAATTTATTCTTGGTGAATCACGCCCCAAGAATTAGAGCTCAATGAAAGAGAGAAACAAGATAGAGTAGCATAAGTCTGGAATTTTTGGTAGAGAGAATCAAGAGAGAGTTCCATTTATTCGTATTTTTTCCCGTACTTATATAGATGTATTTTGTACAATTACAAAAATGAGAGAATAGTTATGAAAATTATTTTTAATGTCATTAAGGTTCTAATTCATTGTATAGAATTTATGTCATATTTACATTATAATTTGAATTTCAACATTGCGGTAATTTGTCGGTCCTCTGACTCAAAGTTAGTCGACGGAGGCGCCCTCTAAATTACGCGTTGGTCAGTCAAAGTGTTTGTCACACGGCGATCTGGCTCGGTGTCATTTAGCACGATTGACTAGAGTGGTCGGTTGTGAGTTAGATGTTTGGTCCCAATGCAAGGTTGGTTAGTCGAATGTGATTGGTCGGTTTTTTTTTTGTTGAATGAGTTGTGGCTCATTCCCTGTTTGTCTCGAGTCTTACAGAGCTCGTGTCAAATCTAACTGGTTGGTTCATCACCTCAATCTGACTACCCAATCTTGAAAAGTCTTATGGGTATCTTGTCGCAGTCAATGTGGGGTGTTCGACGAGATTCACTGCTGGGAGGATTTACGCCATACTTTGGGCGGGTCTTGCTACTATAGAAAGAGGAACGATCTCCAGAGCTTAAACATATCTCGGGTTTGGAGATGCAACGTCATACTTGACCTTGAATCATTAGTTGATTTCTTACCCTGAGAGGAGGCTCTTTCATCTTGTCGTCTGTTCTCTTTGAAATCCATGATGTTATTTTTGGTGCATATATAGAAATGAAAATACATAAGAATGTGTGCTATATATTATATAAATTTTTCTATATTTGTAGCATTCACATATATACCACACTAACCACACAATTATCTGTAGACATTTAACATCCATACATTCATATTTACATGCATTTAACTGAAAATTTTTACCATTACATAAAAAAAAAAAAATGTCACTATCTCTATTTTTTAAATGTGAAATACACATTTTCATGCAAATTTTGTTACACCAAAAATATTATAAAAGTTATAAATATCAAATTTTAGGTGTTAGATATGCAAACACATAAGAAAGGTGCATTGAAACTTCCCTTGAAATTTCATTAAAAATGTCAATATGATGTTTTTATCTGCTTTCCTTCATAAAATCTATGTAATTTTAACGTCGCTAGCGGGCCTCATTAGAGTTATATTAGCTTGTCGATTTATAAATAAAGATTATACATAATTTATTCATTGTCTGATGGCTTATGTTATTCAATTCTGTGTTACAGCTCTCCTGCGTGATGATGCCCCGACTATGGATAGTCGTTGAGCTCATTAAAAATTCGCAGAACAGATTCAGTGACATCGGACAACTAAATTATTCACAGCCGTTGATTATTATTTTCAATGGCTAGAAACTGTTCTGAGTTAATTAGATGAATAGTTTCAAAAGTTGATGGATTTAATTTGTCATAAAAAATAATAAATGTTATCAGGAATTGCCTTTCTTGTTTAAAGGAAGACCTATTGAATATATTAAATGTTTATAAATGGTTAGTTTTAGCACCAGGAGATGGCTAAAAATAATAAATGTTATCAGGAACTGAGGCTATCTTTTCATATTCACGCCGCCTTTTAATGAACAATAAATTTGCTTGAGCTTTAGTCATAAAATGGATCCTTTTTTAAGGAAAAGGGGGTATGCACAATTACATACGTAAGTAGGTACGGTGGAAGTATTTTAGTTTATGAATATGGCACAGTGGGGCTCACGGATATGGTCATGACACTATTGGATCCGGCGGCCATTGGACCGTTCAACCATTTTTTGAGGACAACTGCATGGTCTGTTTGACTCATCTGTTGGAGGGCGCGGGATTAGTTCGCATGAGTAAGGCCAAGCAGATTTTTTAGAGGATGATTTACTTTTTATGAGTTCTAGAACAATATACTCTCGACACGTAGGAGCTAGTCGGCTAAGCAGACGATATCGAGTCTTCTTCACCATAAGCCGTGAGATATCTTAGAGATTCAAACTAACACATTTTTTTATGTATGTGTGTGTGTGTCTGTGTTAAAAAATTAATTCATTTTATGAGCCGATCATGTGACGATGTTTGTTTCTTCATAAGCAAAACTAAATAGACTTCATAATAATTAATTCAGCTCCGAGCAAAAATAGATTTGCTCATTTTTTGCATGCTTCTTCTTATGTGATTTTCCCACGAAATAGATTGTTGCCTCAACATTAAAAGGTCCATAAATATATATTAAACGGGCATCATTTATTTAAATAAATAAATATTTGGAAACTTATTATTAAGATTTTTAAATCAAATCTAACGAGATATTTAATATTTCCTCTAAAAAGAATTTATTTTATATTCAAATTCAATAATATATGTTTATTTTTTAATGCTTCTACAGGATTAGAAGTCAAAATATTTCAGATGATTCGATCATAAAAAATAAAAATAGAAGAAATAATAGAACTACTTATGACCTAT
>NEWO01000079.1:1268753-1292457 GCA_003013225.1 Phalaenopsis aphrodite
TCTTTATTGTGAGCGCATTTATGCTGGCGGTCACGGGCGGCCATAAGCTAGCAGTTGCGCTCTCATAAAACACCTCCATAATTTTTTTTTATTTTTTTCCCTCAAATATGTTGTTTTAGTAATTTTTTATTGGTTTGAAAAATAATTTAAATTTAAGATGCTTGATAGTTACTTAGTCAACTTTTATTTTTGGTCACTCGTATAATATAAATTAAAATTTGAATTAAAATTCTTCATAAATAAATAAATAAATAAATATCCACCTAATCCATAGACAAAATGTTCTTAAAAGTTTTGTGGTAGAATATTTATTGCATTTGTTGAGAAAAAATTGCTATGTTAGGATTACATCAAAATCATACGAGTAGATATGTCGAGAGAAATCTATGAGCTAATATTTTTTATGTCAAAATTTTAGGATTTGTTAAAAATTACATTACGTAATTACATGATTGAGCCGAAATGGTTGCTTTCTGTAATGGTGGCTGATTAACATGAAAGAGCTTGAATGTGAATTAGATTAGGTAGTCTTAAGCTTCAACGGGATTGGCTCGAGTTTGACCAGACTTATTTACATTTCTAGTGATCCAAAAGGTTGCATGGCTTTTTAGCATTGGGTTGATGTTAATAAAAAAATGAAAGAGGGATGGGACCCACTTGCTAACCGACTTGGGGACTCAGCCTAACCTCTTATTGTTAAGTAAATTCTATGTATGTAATATACTAAATTTTGCATGCAGGCACTCAAATCTTCACGGCCATTACTTGTCACGAAATTAGACAGATCAATCATTTTATTAGAAAATCTAAATAAAAATATGTATTATTCCTTTAATTTCTTCCCCAACTCAGAAATATGTGCTTTGGTAGAAATGAAATAGAATAAGTTTAGATGAGAATCGATTCACTTCCATGTTCTACGTTTTTCATATCTCCATCTCTAAAACTCTTGTTCATTAGAAGTATTATATGCAATGCAATGGGTCATGTCTAGTATATATTTTTGTACATATGAACATATGGGTCATGTCTATAGCATATTTGGTCACATTAAGGCATAACAAAAATATATTATCAAATGTATAGACAACAAAAGCAATACATATCGCAATAAATGTGCAAAAAAAAAAAAAGCTCTAAACTATGCAAAAAATAGTATGACTTTAGTTGGAGTATATATCTTAAAATAATATCATCACAATTTATGTAACTTTAGAAAGTCAGATAAACTAAGGAATGCCATCTTACTTATCAGATTGTAATGAAGTTTTAAATTTTTTTTTTAAATAATTTTAAAAGAAATTATTTAAAAAAAAGAGATTTACATACATATTATATATTTTTCATATATTTACATACCTAACATATAAATTTTGATATCTATAGAACCGTTTAGACTTATAATCACAGAGAAATATATGCATAAAAAGGTATTGCACTTAAGTAAACAAAGTTTAGGTGATCGATATATAATACATTATAATTGAGTGGTAAGTAAGTTAAATTATCTTAAAAATAATAATTTTAATTTTAAAAATTTATTTATCTTAATTTTAGGAGAAATATTAGCCTTTAAAAACATAATAACCATATTATGGTCATGATAGCTTACTTCTTAAAATATAGTTAAGGTGACATTTCGTAGATAATATGAATTTTTGAAACAAATCATATGACGTTGTCATATTGTGGCAAATTAATTATCACCATTTGATAGTTAATTTATTAATAATGATAAAGAGTATGTAGTGTCCAATAAATGCTATTAAGTTAGATGTCTTTTAGATAAATGTAGGTATGCTCAATAAGAGAAAAAGAGAATATCCAAATGAATTATTTTCACTTAAATGTAGAACTGAGATATCTAGATAACTTTGTTTAGGGCTTCACACAAATTATGATTTCAGATTAAACAGGAATGACCAACTTGTTAAATTGACGTTGGTCTAAGAGTGTGGTTTAGTTAGGCCAAGTTGCTCAAGCTCAATGTAAGAATTATAAATTTAGGAAGCCACCTAATATCTTAGAATACTATGCACGAATGAAGACTACCAAATTTTCTAATCAGAAGAGAATGTTGGAATGACTAAAATGATAGAGTATTTTGGGTGTAATGAAAGTGACAATTCATCTCATGAAAGGATGCCATGAAAGGTTTTATGCGGATAATAGAAGAATGATCTTCAAAGGACAATGAAATAGCCACCCTACATGCTTTGTTGACCCAATAAGATGTAAGCTATGTATTGGTGACCTAATTTGTTTAGATTTGTCATTGAAGACTTGACCTATATAGACCAAGTTGGTTCCTATTTTATTGAGACAAGTTCGTAAAGCAAAAGAAGTATGCATGCATCAAATGACCATATTATTTCAGAAACACTGTTATAATTTTATTTATTTTAATATTTACATTCAAACAAAATAAATTAAAATTCTATTTCAAATTTTAGAGCTACAATTCCTGCTTCATAAAAAAAATTATATATTATGGATATTGATCTTTCTAAAAACTTGAGATGAAAGAAAACCAAAATCGAAACTAAAGCATGAAATTATTTAAACAATGGAGAATTTCATGCCTGAACTAGCTTAATAACCATGTTATCATCAAATAAACAAACTACGCATGCAAATTAAGCTCTTTCAGGGGGCCAAAAAGATACTAAATCTGCAAACAACTTAAATTGGTTTATAGTTGCCAGGAATCAACATTTATTTTATCCTGTAACAGCAATGTATATAATTCTTCACCATCAAAGAAAAATCTATCTCAACATATCAACTATGCCTCTGTTATTTGCTTCTAAAAAATATAAATTGTTAAAAATGAGGCTTATAGATTGCTCACAAACACAGATTAGATATTTCAGTAACTCGGTCGCAATCGCAAGTCAAAAACCTCAAACCTCAAAGTAGGATTAATGTACACGTTGGAGCAGTTCTCATAAATGGGACTGCCATCTGCAGTTGAAGGGTGGGGATGAAAACCTCTCTCATCGCAGTTTCTAACCACATCAATACCTGATGGATCTGTTAGTCGGAAAATACCACTTTTCCTGCAAAAAAACAAAGCAAAGGAAGCATATGAGAAAATTAAGTTTGAAATTAGAATCAATACAGAGTTTATTTTTGAATGCCAAATGATGCATGGTATCAAGGTTGGCCTTGATGGTTGCGGCAGTTTGAGGGGTAAGCAAAAAATAACATATTCCATCAAAGTTCTTCTACGAACATAGAGAGACAAAATGTAATAAAAAAAGGAAAAGAAACACCGCATATAACCCAAATTTTGTTAAGGTTTACGAATTTGATGTGTATACCCCAATAGCGCCACCATAGATTTAACTATGATTTAATTGTGGAAATAACACACATTGTTATTTTTTTTTACTTTTTTTTTATCACATAACTCTTATTAAAAACTTTAGGCAGCCAACAAATAAAATATTTTATTTTCAAAATACTGTTATAAAATAATCATATTTATTAAGATATCTTTTGCTTGCTCCAACGTTGATCTCCGGGTAGGGGGGTTACCCTTCAAAGCTCTGAAAATCTTGCTGTGGAGGATAAGGGTTGAACAATGACAAAAGTTGCATAGTGCGTTTTTTTTGGTAGAACAAAAAATAGTCATCACAACTCAACAAATAGGAAATGGCCAATACATCTGCTAAGTCAGGTGATACCTTTCAGGGTCTGTAGGAGCCATTACAATGGCAATAGCCTCCGGTAGCATAACCTAGACATAAATAAGAAAAAATATTGGTAATAGTGCGAGAGACTGCAACAAATGAGGCGAAAAGACTGCAAACTTCTTTTGCTCCCACCAAGTTAGGACTTTGCTACTTCATTTTTCATGCCAAACTTAATTGAATAACTGTAATAATATTTAGCAATTAAATATTTAATGGCAAACAAAACTTCCTTGAAGGGTATGCTTTCCAAAACACCTATTTCACGCGCACTTCAGTTTTGCATGATGCATTTGATTTATTCTAATTATTTTCACTTCTTTATTTTTTGGTAATCTCAAAAATTTGGGATTTGAACCATTCATCTCACTTTGAAAATCATCTCACTTCGAAAAATAGCGACAATGCTACTGAATCTAATGTTCAATTATCGTTTTTCATCTTACCATAGTGATACTCGCAATTCCATAGATATTTATTTAATCAATATTTCTAATACTCTTAATAATAGAAAAATTGGCATAATAAAACTCCTAAATGTTATACCATACAAAATAGCTTTCTTAAAGCTCCCACCCAAAATAACTGGAAAATTTTGCGGTACCTGGTAGGAGAATTGTGTATGCAAATCTATTGATGAAAGGAAGCACGTTTGAGAAGGATGCGTCTGCGTAAGGTAAATACGAACATAAGTACTGCATTTGGAACGATAAAGGGTCAGCATTGACAAATGCTATCAACACATATAAATGTACAAATGAAAGAAAAATTCAGCACAAATTCAATGCTCAACAACAATAATCCGTGCGATATTGGAACACTAGCTTGAAATGGATTGGAATTTATCTTACAGATGAAACTATCCTTTTTATTTTCGTCTGTCTCTTATGAAACGATATTCTCAAACAGCATTACCTAAGTGTTAAAATTATTAAAAAAAATAGATGGCAAAAAAATCAATGATGAAAGCAGCTACAATCCTGTATTTGATTCTAAACAGTTACCAGATCTAATGTTAACCAACAATATAATTTCATGACTTGCGCAAACATCAAAGCTAGTACAATACAATATCCATAATATACATCCATATAAAAATTATTAATTCAATAACGACATTCTAATCCTGCTTATTTTGGCCCGATTCTAATCCCTCAATATTAATCATATTTATAATTGCATTTTGTGTCTATTCCACTTTAGCGATATCAATTAAAAAAATTTCCAATAACATTAGCTCTTGTGAATTTAGGTTATCGTCGAACTTATCACTCTTGATAAATGATGTTCTGGAGTTTATTTTAGGCCATGAGTGATAAAATTTCGCTCACATATTTTGAGTTTTATAATTTAAAATCTTGATTTTATAAATATTACATTTTGGCTAAGATTTGTAATTAACACAGACATTTTCGGGGTCTTAATTGTTTGTTCATTCACATTCATAATTTAATCAAAGTTTATCTCTTGAATATCATTAGAACATTTCTCTCACTCCTACCTATCCTTGAAAGGAGGAAGATCACACCGACTTAATGGAACTCAATATCATTAACTCTAGTTTCTATGATGAAAAGGATAAGCCTAGATAGGACGGGGCTTAATCTCATTCACGTCATCTTGGTCCCTCTGCTACTTTCCCAAGTGCAAACAAACTGCAATCGACGCTACTCCCGTCATCTTAGTCCCTATGCCGCATCTCTTTCCAGTTTTAATGCAAAAGCCACCTGAGCTTACCACAGGAAACCAACTCCACATACCTTCCGCTTTTCTCCTAAACTGGCTACACCAACAAACAAACATTATCCCTCTCTCTAAAAAAAGAAATATTTCAGAAAATTATAAATATATATTATTTGCGCCTTGTGAGTTCGTTGTTTCATCACTCTGAGTTCCTTGATCTCGCACTAAGATATAATAGAGGGAAACTTAAGCACTTTTTAGGGGGGGGTTGTGATTTAAGTAACTCTTCAGGGTGTTCCACCTCAGCAGAGAAACACCGATATGCTCTTCACAGATACCTGAAGGTCCATGTGCACTTTTTTAAGCACAATGGGTTAGAAGACTCGAGCCGAGGGGTCTCACGACACCTTCAATGCATGCCTTTTTAGGCTTAGTGGGAAGACCAATTACTCATCTTTATCTCCCCACTTGGGAGAGGACACGAGAGTACGGCCGAAATTTTAACTTAAAAAAAAGAGAAATCAAATAATTCAAAAATATAAAAAAACTCAAAATTAATTGAGAGACAAATTGCAAAAATCAGAATAAAAAAGAGTTCATTGTAAAAAAAAATAAATTACCGGAGACTTGATAACTCGTTAATAAACGTGATTAATATATACAGAACAACCAACTATCTTCTTCTTAATAATAGGAATAGCTTACTAAAGAAAATACTAATACTCACATGGATCCATCCTGCAGCGTAAAGAGACTCCCCGTCCAGTATAGCATGAATTTCTTCTTCATTTAAAGCATGACACTGAGATTCAAGAATAAGCCGTCAATGTTGACAGGAAATAAAAGAAAAGGCAGAAAATATAACATGATGATAGCATGGGGGCATAACATAGTAAATTTAAGTAAAAAATGTTGAATCTAACGTACAGAACTGGAAGTTGATTCTTGCTTAGGCAGAACCAGAGTGGTTACATAATAAGTTTGCATCTCCTGCATTGTGTGTTAGAAAGTTGAAATTTAGTAGATGAAACAGTTATAAGAAAAAATTTAGGATGAGGCATCTAGTTCCATGAATCCCAAAAAAAAAGTGAATGCCAGGCATACGAGGGAGGCACCAAGTATTCCACAAGTCTCCAAATCCTTCTTAGTGTTGTCCTTAGCAAGTTCCATAAACTGTTCCATCAGACCAGCAGACTGAAGAATAAAATCAAATAAAGACATGAACGGATAAGGATCAAATAAATATATCAAATTATGAAAATGCAAATAAACAGAAATAACTCCCATATGCCACAGTTTGGAATTCAATGCAATGAAAAAGGCATAAATGACGCCATGATAAACAAAGTAGAAGTGAGTGAAGTTCAGTGCACTCACTATATGCACATCTTTTGTAACCTTGGATGTTGAGGAATTGTCACATGATTCGACATGCAATTTGTTTGGTTCTGGAATAGTTATTTGAGAAACATGACCAATAACAGGAGGAGCCTCCACACAGGAAATAGCAGGTGAGGGAGAGTAATGCTGAACTTCATGCACATTGATATCCAAACGCAGATTAAATGGTCCATCTTGAAACGTTGTATGATTACTCATTATGTCTGTAGCAGTGGAAGAGATCTGCTCAACATGTTTTGTAGGAGCGCTGGAGCTGCTTCTAGTTCTGTCATTTCAGACAACAATTAACAACCCAATTTAAATTTTAAAAAATAATAATAATTCCTAATACGTTAGTCAGAAACCACAGCTGTACCCTGTTGATTCAAGTACGTCCCGACAAATACCCTGTGAGCAAAATAAAGCACATTTTAGCAACTGTAATAATGAACTGAAACAGAAAAATCTGAAATGCTACCAATGAATATGCCAAGTAGAAGACCAGGATATAAGTCACATTCATTCAAAGCATGAAATGAAATGGCAAGAAAGAAAGACATCAAACACCAAATTTTCATGCTTAGGCTTCCCCAGATGACTTGTTTCAAAGGGAGGAAAAACTAACAAGCGTTAGTAAGGTTTTGATTCAGATTCACCATGGTAAAATTTCAATGTATTCCAAATGCAACATTAGTAATTCATTTCTTGTGTATTTCAAGTTTAACAGATTTGGGTGAGTCCAAATACACTACAAACTGCAGTTGTTGCAACGGCTGTCAATTGCTAGCATCGGCCATCGTCGGTAGCTAAAAACAATCACTTATTGCTACCGTCGATATTGTCATCATCGTCACCACTACCCATCCTCTCCATGAACCAGTCACCACCCACTGCCAGTTGTTGTATTCATAGTCACCGCCACTGCTACCGTCACCACAATTGTTGTCACTACCTAGCACCTCCAATAGTCACCATAGTTGTCGCACGCGAACACCGCCGCTGGCCGCCGCTGACCACCACCATCAGCATCCGCCGTAGTTATTCACATGTTGTTACAGCCCATCATCGCCATTGGCAGTAGCCATCGCCTCTGATCACCGGTGTTACTGCCACCATCTACACTAGCTGTCACCTCAATGTTTTACATTGATTTCATTTTTCTTCAAATAAAATACATAAAACTTATACTCTTGCATTTGTTTTTCATTGAACTAAACAATTCCATTATATTCCAAATACACTGCATTCTTTCCAAATGATCCCTTCAAAACTCTCCAACAAAGAATCATGAATGTTAATAATTATCTCTTTCTGAAAAAAAACCTACCAAAACAATCATAAACATTTAAAATTTTACTGTTTCAAGATAACTCTAATTACATAGGCAAAATTGAATCATAATTAATCAATTAAACCAAAAAATATTTCCAAATTATAAATCCACTTTTCCTTGAGTAGCATGTGTTGTTGTCAACAGCTGTCAGTTGCTAGCATCGACCATCGTTGGTAGCTAAAAGCCATCATTTTTTGCTACCATTCATATTGTCATCATCGTCACCACTACCCATCCTCTCCATGAACCAGTCACCACTCACTGCCAGTTGCTGTCTTCATAGTCACCGCCACTGCTACCGTCACCACAGTTGCTCTCACCACCTAGCACCTCCAATAGTCACCATAGTTGTCGCCCGTGAACACCGCCGCTGGCCACCAATGACCACTACCATCATCATCCGTCGTAGTTAGTCACATGTCGTTACAGCCCATCATCGCCATTGGCTGTAGCCATCGCCTCCAATCACCGGTGTTACTGCCACCATCTACACTAGCTGTCACCTCAATGTTTGACATTGATTTTATTTTTCTTCAATTAAAATACATAAAACTTATACTTAGCATTTGTTTTGCACCGAACTAAACAACTCCATAATATTCCAAATAAAGTGCATTCTTTCTCAACAAACCAAATGATCCCTTTAAAACTCTCCAACAAAGAATCATGAATGTTAATAATTATCTCGTTTTGAAAAAAAAAAACCTACCAAAACGATCATAAACACTTAAATTTTTACTGTTTCAAGATAACTCTAATTAAATAGGCAAAATTGAATCATAATTAATCATTTAAACCCAAAAATATTTCCAAATTATAAATCCACTTTTCCTTGAGTAGCATGTGTTATAAGATAGAGCTTGTGATATGTGTTACATTAAATATAATAACTTTCAAGAAACAGAAGAGTGAATAATAAAATTTTATCCCCCAAAATTTTTATTACCAAGATTGCATAACCAATCTAGATATTTGGCCATTTTAATTGGTTATGAGTGACAAGAGTCGGAGGAGGCTTTCTCTCTCTTTGATGTGGGGCTTGTATCCTGCTCCGAGATGGTGATTATCTCCTCGATTACCCCACACACCCTTCTCCATGTTCTAGCCATCGACCACCCTCTCCCCTCCCTTCTAGTCCAGCCGCTAGCCCTATTCCCTCATTTTCTGTTCTAGACACCTGTCACCCCATCACCATCCTCCCAGTCCAGCTGCAGACCTCCTATCCTCTTCTTCGCTTCCTGTTTCTAGTCGCCCGTCGCCCTACAGTCTATCTACCTCCCAGATTCCAGCCACAAACCTTCCCCAATCTCTATCCTTGATTTTCTAGTCGTCGGTCAACCCTCCCCTTTCCTATATCCAACCACCAGTCACCTGTTTCTCGCCCTACCCTATTTCTGTTGCCCACCATCACGCAACACACCGTTGTCCCTGGTTATTCCTCTTCGAGCCCTAGCAGGATATTGTCGTTGTTGTGTTTTCTATTTCCATTTGAGTCATGATTCTAGCCTAATCTGTTTAGAGTAGCAATATTTGTTTTCGTTCTTATGGTTTTGGAATAAATCTAGTATCAATCTCTCGCTCTCTCCCCCCTTACTCACTTTGTAGTGCTTCCTTATTTTGCTTTATAGGCGAGGGAGGCGGGGGCAATTCATCGTTCTAAGCAGGAAGAAGACGTTCCAATCAAAGCCAAACAATTTCAACCAAAGAAAACAATTTGAGAGATGTACAAAGGAGAGAAGTAATGCAGGAGATGATACCGTCAAACGAAGTTGAAGGTAACGACGCCAATGAGCAGAAACTAAGTGAGAGAGGAAGACAGAGGCTGAGGAGACAAGGGTGGCATCCTGTACAAGAACCATGCCACTGAAGTTTGAGATTGGGAGAGAAGGACGTAGAAAGCTCTCGCGGTGAGAAAATCTAGTCTAGGGCATGAGTGGTAGGATTGTGGATTTAGCTTGAAGATCGTTAATCGCTTGAAAATATTTATTGAGATCAAATTGAAATAAACGAGCTAAACTATGAGCCAAATAGTTGGATTTTTAGCATATTCGAGCCATAAATGGATTGGCTTGAACTAGCTCAACACGAAATGTTTTTTATTTATAAAAATTATATATATAATGTTAAGAAAATCAAATAAAACGAGTCACGAGTCAATTTTGAGATGGAACAATCCAAATAACTCAATTTGAGCGAGCTTGTTATAAAAATTATATATATAATGCTAAGAAAATCAAATATAACGAGTCACGAGTCAATTTTGAGCTGGAACAGATCCAAATAACTTAGTTTGAGCTAGCTTGTTTCGATTTTGAGCATATTGTGCTCGATTCAGTTTCATGTCGAGCTTATTTCGAGCTGCACTCAATCCAATCCAATCGATTTTGAGCCGACCCCAGCTCAGCTTGAAATCAGATCTTTAAAAGCAATAGCGAGCGATGCGAACAACTCGAGCAGGAGCAACAGTGTTGGAGCATTGAGACTTAGCAAAAGGTAGGAAAACTATGTAATTTCCATCCTTTGTGACTAAGTGTTCTTAAATCCATTATGCTGAGTACGACAATCAAACTGTCATGATTTCCCTAACAGAATATAACATGCATCCATGGGTACAACATCGCACCACATCTGATTCTACAGTTGGTTCTCAATTGGAAAACTCCACAAGGCATTTCCCGCTAATACAGACCATGTTCTCATTCTCCAACCACGTCAGAGAATACAGCTCGGAATGTCTATGGGCATGAGGCTCAACCTGTCCACCATCTATGTAAACATCATGTTCTTACTACTACCTCCATGGATGATAAGGCAACACACTTTTCCCTTCACAATGCAATGGGTATGAAAGATATTATGGTAAAGCCACTGCTGCTCTGTTGTAACCTCCATTTAAAAGACCCGTCGGACTACAAGCATTTCACCCTCATTTGTTGTAAGTTGACATTCCTCACCTAGTTGATGCTGAAGTTAACCCAAACAACAACGAAAAAGCAAGATATTCTTACTTCAAAGCAAATAAGGAGTTACAACCAACAAAGTAAAACAAGAAATAACAACAGGCCCGACATAAAAACTCAAATGATGGTCAATTCATGAGTGAAGACTAGGTCGCCTGGAATGGGTAGTTGGGGGTGTTGGAGGGTGGTGGTTACAACGGGAAAGGTTTCTAAGAGGTGGTAGGGCTTGTGAGCAGCTGGATCAACAATATAATATCAAAGGGAAGGAGTTGCGAGACACTGTTGCAGTGATGTCGGATGGTTGGACAACGGTATAATAGCAAGGCAAGTAGTTGCGGGGCTGCAACAATGATGTCGGAAGGCTGGAAAACGTGAAAACATGTTTGTTATTTTTTAGATGGCAACAGCAGCGATTAAAAGTAATGTGGGAAGGTTGTGGAAGGGTGAAGGAGGCTGTGTTGGGTGGCATCAAGGTTGGGAAGGAAAAGAGAGGGAAAAACAACAATAGTTGTTGTCCTGGGGGGTGACTGGAGCATGGAAGGATGACGTTTAGTGGCAAGAAGCAATGGGAGAAGGATAAAAAATCACCTCGAGAGCGAGATGCAGCCAGAGTACCACTCGAACCTTGGATACAATCCTGAAAGGATGAAAACGGATGCTTGCGGCTATCCTAAACAAACTCACGCCAAAAATTGTAATTCAAAACCTAATACGACACATATTTGAAAGACTAAAAACGAATGAAAGGAAATGAGGTAACTTGCTAAAAATCAGAAAGAAATCAAACGATTGCCAGTTGGTTTGACTATGCTGCCATTAAGCTGAAGAAGGCATTCTCATGAGGGCATTTGATGAAGTTTTTCTCGAGGAAATACTTGTCGATGATGTTGTTCTGAGCCCTGGGTGCTTGTTCAACCCGTAGAAAGCCTTATTCAGGTTCAAAATCTTGTCTTCTTGCTCTTTGACTTTATAGCCTAGTAGTTGCTAAATGAAGATGATGTGGGGCGGACGCAGGACCCCTGAGACAGAAGCAGACTTATGCCTACATGCTTGAATCTAATCACTCCAGGTCTTTTCTTACTGTGGAGTGTCGGTCGGCCCCTTGTTCCCACTCATAGTTATCTTATTATTTTAAAATTATTTATGTGAGTTTGAGGTTAGTATTTATGGTATGTTTGCTTGGGACAACCCTGAATCGAACCCGAATGTGAGTTTGTGTGTCGTGTCATTGTCATTTTCTATTTTTTGTTTGTGTAATTGTAAGCTTCTATTTGAATTCGGTAATAATATTTGGTTTTTCTATTGTTGTTTGGTTACCTTCTGTATTATTTAATATTGGGGCTAGTCTGACCCTAGTCTTATCCTATGGTTACTGAATCTCCCACACCATTATTGAATTTTTCAAATCGACCACCCAAAATTTTTCTTTCCCACCCTACATCACCCCATACACTCTTTTCCACCTACCCAGACCCTAACCATGCCCCTGAGGAGATAAGTGTCGAAACCCGATCAAATGCTTACCATGGAAAAGTTGCAATGGAAACTCTGGCGACTTCAACAAAGACTTGCTGAAAATTGAGGTGAAAACTCAAGGATGGAGATGCCTAGATAGTGTGCTTGTTTGTGGATCATTTGATCTTCATTGGAAGTAATCCAATAATGTTTAAAGAGTTCAAGAGAATGATGCCTAAAGAGTTTGAGATGAGAGATATTTGACGAATGACATAATATCTCATAATTGAAGTTAAACAAAAAGTTAAAGACATCTTTATTTTTGAAGAAAGTTATAGAAAGGAAATGCTCAAGAAATCAATATGAATGATTGCAAGCCCATAAACACGCCGTTAGAATGTGGAGACAAGTTATCCAATAATGAGAATGGAGAAAAGGTCAATTTAACCTTTTTCAAGAGCTTGGTTGTAAGCTTGCACTACTTGATTTGCACCAAGCCGGATATTCTTTATGTTGTTGGACTCGTTAGCCACCATATGGAGGGTCCACTTGAGGCTACCAAGAGGATTCTTCACTATATCAAAGGGATGAATGAATTATATTCATCAACAATGATTACAAGCTTGTTGGATATAGTGATGGCGACTGGGCTGGAGACTTGGATGAGATAAAAACACCACATATTTGTGTTTTACAAGGAAGACGTTTTTATTTGGATGTTAAAAAAAACAATCGTCACCCTCTCTACCTGTCAAGCTGGGCATGTTGTTACAACTTCAGGTGTTTGTCCTACAAATTGACTCTGAAATTTGATGGAGTTAAGTTTGCCACAAGAAAAGCTAATGAAAATTTATGTTGACAACAAATCAGTTATCACTTTAGCGAAGAATCATGTTTTTCATGATCAAAGTAAACATATCGGCACACGCTATCACTTCATTAGATGACGCATCACAAGAAAGGAAGTGCACATGGATTATGTGAAGTCTCATGATTAAGTAACTGATATCTTCACCAAGCCGCTCAAGTATGAAGATTTTATCAAGATAAAAAAATTCTTCGGTATGAAAATCAACTTTAAGAGAGGTATTGAAAAAATTAAACTTGATTTTGGCCAATATGCAATTGGGCTTTAATCGAGCCCATAATCTAAAATGGTCTTTGGAGAATTCTAGAGATTCATTCTAAAAGAAAATTTTAGAGGATTCTAGAAGACATTTTAAAAGTGTTTAGAAAAATCTGAAATATGTAATTAAAGATTTTTGTCAGAGAAGATAGAAGAGTATTCTAGAGAGTCAATAGTTGCTATGAGATTGAAATATGTTGGCAAGATCCTAATAAAGGTGTCACTAGTATAAATAAATCTAATGTGTTTGAGTTTGAACTAAGAAGAAAATAAAGCAAAATAAAATTACTTCTTTCAAATTTTATTGCTCTTCTTTCTTAGCATTCATTCTGTCCTAATAGTCTTTTTATTTCTAACACAAACACTATATGTCATCTATCCTGCAAGCACTACCTTTTATCACTCTTTCAAAAATGATCTTCTTTGTCTCTATTTAAATTTTATACCATGTTGAATATGATAGTCATTTCAATTTACCCTACTTTGAGCTCATGGCCTCTATGTTTCAATGAATCTGACTCGGAAAAATACTGCCGTGGTTCACAACTCTCTCTCCTTCAGTCTTCCCTCATCTGCTCCATCTTGGTGATTGTGGTGGAAATCTTACTCAATATGGGTCTCAAATTTTCTTAATCTTTTTTTTTCTTTATTTCCAGTTGAAATTTTCATGGGATTTCTCAGTTTTGAGAATTTCGTTCAATTTGGATTCCTTACACTCCAAAATTGCCTTGCCATTTGACAGGTGATCAAGATGAAATATTTTTTATATTCTTTCAATGAAATCTGAAAATTTCCTGAATGAATAGGCTTTTAAATCCATTTGAACTCCGGTTAACATCCATCTTCCAAAATATAAAACTGTAATGTTCTATTAGGCACGGGCATACTAATCATGAACACTTGTCAGTGGGAATGGAGGTGCCGATAAATCAATGATGTGATATATTAGCCGCTTTAAAAGTAGAAGAGACATGAGACTAAGAAACAGAAAGAGCAACGACAGAAGGCCGTTGATGCGGAAAACAAAGTGCCGCGCACAGTAAAAAATCAACAAGATTGAAGTTGAGGCATGTGCGATCAACAAGTCATCAAAGTCACGGTTCTTGGTGGGAGAGAGCGACAACAACCATGCCAATCCACGAAAAACAACAAAACTATCTATAATGATAAATGGCCATGCATAAAAATTTCAAGCCTGTCAATCGACAACAACTCTGTCAAAGTAGCAGTTATGGAAAGCATACCTTAGATATAAAGTTCAACAGCTTCTGGCTACAGACAAAATTTGTTAGAATATGGCTTAATTAAATGATGCTTTAAAAACCAGCTTAAATTTGAGCACGTACATAATTCTAATTAGTTTGGCTCCAAAAAATAAAGGATAAACCTTAGAAAAGCAAAGAACGTAACCTACCGTTTCTGTATGTAAGAGTAAGCATCCTCTAATATCAATGAAAAAATAAAAATATGCATTCCACTTTGAGCATCCTAGGCCGTTGCAAAACTAGCTATTTTGAGAGTGAAAAAACATCCCCACCGAGAAAGATTTTTTTCCCCTCACTTTTGGCATATAAATTTATTGAGAGTCGGGTGCAAAAAATAAAGAAAAAAAAAGCTTAATAATATTAAAAAATAATAGAAAAGTTCATAATGATGAAAATAATTAAATTTCAAGGTTGGCAATGCCCACCCGAAAATGTACCAGATTCCACCCATCCACAGGGAGACTGCAGTATTATTTCCAATATACTTATGAGGGGATCAACATTCAATAAAAACATGCTCACAGAAATCTGAAAATCACTGATCTGAAGTTGAATGTTTGTTGACATTTCTAGAGGAATATTGTATTAAATTAATCATTTCATAAGAACATCAAATGGAAGCACCAACCCATACAAAAGTTCAAGAAACATAAACGAAAAAATTTTCAAAAAAGAGCATACCTTATGACCACTGAGAGCGTTATCAATTTCAGTTTCTCTATAAAATCCTGTGGAACATCTACTAAACCTAACGTTTTTAGCATCTGTTTGTGAATTCAAGTTCTCAAGCTCTCTGGCAACTTGGCCTAAAATCTGATCCAAGGATGAAGAAGTTATGAATAAGCATTTCTCTATTTTAGTTCTTTTCATCATTATTTTTTTAAGTCCATAATCAATATGAGCAAAAGCTTGCACAACAAGCTGTAAAAATGGAGAAACTTCTATATTTATATGTTGAGCAAATGTGACTTTGACGAGGACTGACAATGGACATAATTGAAGAACAAAAAATAAATGTGTGATAGTTTCTAAACAAGAATTCTTGTCGAAATAACATGAAAGTGACATTAAAAAAAAAAAAAAACACTATACAAGTTCCATCAGAAAGGAACATGTAAAATGAATTTTTTTAGTCAAGCCAAATTTGATGTGAATATGGAAAATAATGACAAATAAGTTTTAGGAGAGTCTAACATTATATTGAGCATTAGTGAGGAGATTTAGTGGTGAAACCAGAAGGTACATAAGGTCATTAAGAAAACAATTTATGCTTTTAATGAATGCCAAAAGTCAAATACTACCAACGCTTATAATGACTGTAAAAGCCTACAAATTTTGTAAAAAGAGCAGTGAGAAAGCAACAGTATAAATTTTATGATTGGTTTAGTACCTAGAAGGTAGAAAAGGCAATATAAAAATGGATAAAGTAAGATGAATTTGATTTAAGTTAGAGATATAAAAAGGTAAGGTTTTAATTGTTTTGTTTTAATTTTTTAACTTTGGTGATTTAGAATGCCCATAAGAACGGAATGTAGTCTTTTATTACTTTGATGACAGGGTTTGGTTGGTTGGTTAAAAGTTCACTGATTTTCCATAAAGTTCACTTATTTTATCCTAGTTGTCTGTTTTCATGTATCTGTAGAATCCAAATTTTGACACCTGCATTGGTTTGTGATCGATTTTGATCACATTCCTGCAGTAAGTCGTGAATTATTGTGGTTCCTAAAGCATAACCTAGTCATTTGTTGTGTAATTTTTTAAGCGACGTTTTAATATTTAGGATTATATTCAAATGTTTATCATGCACCTGGACATCAAAAGTTTTCTATCGAGGAGATCAAAGGCTCGAATCTGTCTCGATTAACATGTGAACCTTAATAGAGAACCTTTGCTTTAATAAAATTTATATTATTTGAATATTTTATTCTTGATGAGATATTGATTCATTTGAAAGCAGTGCAAGAGAAAATATTAATTATTAGGATAAATAATTAGTTTGTACTGATGTGATGCCTAGATTTTGTGTTTGGGGATCTCCTTACCTTGTTCTTTTTTCATCTACATCATTTAAATTTGGTTTAAGAAACTAACATCCTTATTGCGAGTCAATCACAGTCAAGTTTGTTTTTTTACAGTTTCAATGTCCTCACAAAATTTATTTCATTTATTTAATCATCAGATTATTTTTTAATGTGAATTTTTCATACTTTTATGTTACATCAAAATTAAGACGAGTTCTTGTTCTAGCTTGAGGTTTGTTAAACTATGATTTTCAAAGTCATGTTGTGATTTCATCCTCTGCATCATTTATTATATTCAGAAGCATAGACCCTAAGGCATCCTAAATAAAATTACTATTAGAGCCTGCAGTTAAATTAATATGTCAACTAAAAGTGGGGCTCCATATTGAGGTTAATTAGTAAATCACCAAAGATATGGAATTCTAATAGAATTGTTTAATTAAAAAAAAATCAAATAAGGGAGGACATTAATCAAGCTTCATATGGATATAAATTGAAAATTCAAATAAATTCAGCCACTTCTTCAATGTATCTAATTGGAATCTCTTGCATCAACAAGCAACTAGTGTTTGGATTCTTTTCTCTTTCAATCCACTTTGTCTAAAATCGCATCCAACATTATGCCAGATAGTTCTACATATCTCATTTCAAAAATTATCTGTGATGATGAAATTGGGTCCATTATAGAAGTTGATATAAAATAATCTTATGCATTGCGTGATGAACCTATATGTGATGATTGATTGATTATATTACAAGAAATACATCAATTATGTTTTTTTAATGAATATTATATACTTCATTCAATAAAATTAAAATTTTGCTAAACCAGATGGAGTTTACAAAGACATGAAAGTTCAAACTTATCAAAAACGAGAGTCTTAAACATTTGAATGCCAAATTAACAACTTGATAATTTGAAGAATTTATTTTAATCGATTTACTTTAGGCTGTTAACTTCAATTTATTTGGATCATGCTTATAATGATGCATATGAGAAGCATATGTGACCTTATGATTTCTGACACTTCAGTTTAGCTATTATGTTGGTCAATTCAGCCATCGGCTCACTGGTTTAATATTACATTCAATGGTTTGGTGATGAGTTCACTATTTTTTGTTTTTCAGTATATGTAAAATCTAGAGTTAGGCTCCTATAATGGGTTATGATCTATTATTATACAAATATTATAGTTTGTTGTAATCTTTTGTATTGTTCACTATAATGAAATGTGATGTTTGCAACCCCATTCCTATGGTTCTCCTGCCCATGTAGATCCATTAGTTTTCTACAAAAGAAGAGAAAAAAAAGTTTACATTGAACTCCTTAGATTTAAGCCAATGTTAAATAACATTTGATGAAGATATTACTATTTCCATATTTACAGCAAAAGAAGGTGAGCTATTGTTTCAATTGAAGGTTTTTGAAACAACTAATTTTAGATCTACTAATGTG
The DNA here is from genome assembly GCA_003013225.1 of Phalaenopsis aphrodite. Classification (NCBI taxonomy): domain Eukaryota; kingdom Viridiplantae; phylum Streptophyta; class Magnoliopsida; order Asparagales; family Orchidaceae; genus Phalaenopsis; species Phalaenopsis aphrodite. The sequence continues at coordinate 1,287,128 of NEWO01000079.1, forward strand.
ATTTTCATCCCTTGAATCATTTAGTTGTATTAAAACCCTTGGATGGTAAGACGCTCTACATCACAATGTTGTATGCATTTGAGTGCAGATAGTACAACCAAGAGCAAAGTTGAACATTGCTTAAATAAAAAATGTTAAAATAGATTCATGGTTAAACTAGAAAGGATAAAGTATGATTACATTAGATATCTATTGAAAATAAGAATGTTTAAAATTAGCATTAAGTGATTCGGACATATTCAATAAATGGTTAAAAAAAATACCTATTCGATGAGTACGAAAAGAAAACTAGCTTAAAAAATTTTGGAAAGAAAAGGTAGACCTAAGAAAATATGAAAAGTTGTTCAAATTTTGTGAAGAATAAATTTAAAACCTACTATAGCATTTAACAATGACGCATACAAATTCAGCATTCATAAGTCCATCCTCCTACTTGATTTTTAAGAAATGGAAGTGACATTTTTATATTGATTTGTAAAAGGATAAAAAATATTTGAAGAACCTTAAGTTTTATATGAGATTTTTGAAGGATACAAAAACTAATGCTAAGAGTGTATGCTACTGCATTAAGCATATTGAAACGTTAGTATTTTCCATTTTATTGATTAAAAAAAAAGACAATTCTTTTGTGCTCGATCAAATGAATTCTTAAAGCATATTCATTCAAATAATTTGTAGTAAGTAGCTTTACCACTCTCTATCATTTGGAATATACGGAATAAATTTGAGCAGTTTGAACTTCGCATGCTTCCTTTCATATGAGTAACTGAAAAGGACTAATCAGAAGCAGAAGAGCTGACAAAATGGCAGATCAATACCTTCTTGTGCTGAAGCATTTCATTTGAGTGCACTGAGTAGCTTGGGTGATGGGGTATGACCTCAGACATTATCCTATAAATCCATCAACAGTCAGAAAATTCATCATATACAATAGCAATGTTGAATTCCATTGAGCTGAAAAAAAAGGGCTTTTTTTTCAACAATCATTAGTTCATATTCCAGGAAAATTAATTGTAGATTAAATATCCATTTCATCCAGAAACTGAAGGTTTACTTTATGGGATTGTATGCAAAGCAGAGAAAAAAATCATGCCCTTCAAAAATTTATCAAACATCACCAAGTTATCAAACATTTTCAATAGGAAAACGCAAAAAATTTTCATGGATAAGAATACAAATAAATTAACATCCCTAAAGATGTATGGGAAGTCCAATAGAAAAACAGCACCAATTACTAGACAATATTGGAAACAAAATTAAAAAATAGTCCTGCTAAACAAAAATTTAAGGACTGTTCCGCTACAACTAGGATTTAATAAATCCTGTAAATCCAGATTAAAATATGAAAATTGTTTGGCATAACAACTATTAAATACTGACAAATTGTTTAGCCATTTGCTTAAACATTTTCCAATTTGTGATAGAAGCAATCCCAAATCATCAATTTAACCAATAAAGGATTAAAACAGGATTTAACGAAACAATAGCATTAAAACCTGTCAACATTCAGTTGGGCATTATTTAAGCTAAATCTAGCGTAGATCCTATCAAAATTAGGATACCAAACATCCTCTTACCTATACTTCACAACTCAATAAGCACTTCGATAATCGATTCACAAATCAATTGAACTTCTGCAACAACCAACAGCTGCTCTCATGACTAACAAACCTCGCCTATTTTGAATCTAAAAACAGTAATGCTAAAGCAAAACAAAACAAAATTCCAAAATCAATTTACAATCAAACCCTACAAACGTTGAAAGAAGCTCCGAGGACCTGCCTGGAGTAACGGTTTAGAGCACGGCAAAGACCTTCCGAATCCCCCTCCTCCCTGTAAACATCAGCCTGTCCATGAACAATTCACAGTAAGAAAATCAAAACAACGCAAATGAATCGATAGAAGGAAAAAAAAACAAAAAAAAAAAAAAACAAAAGCCATGTACCTCTCCGACGATTTTGTCAGCGATTCTGTAATAGAACGAAAGCGGGAAGCGTTTGTCTACAAATAATGCCATAGCTCCCCTCAGTCCCTCCAACTCTGTTGGTGAAAAGTCTCAGGTTTCATGAATGGGTCCAGAAATCAAAGGGTGTGAAAGAAAGCGACTTTCCACTTGGTCTTTGGAATCGATGCGGAGTGTCACTCCTGATATTTATTGCCTTAAATTTAGGATTCAGTAAATCTGATAAGATTTAGTAAATCCAATATTTTTTTTCATTTTGAAGCAAATGTCAACCCTCGAGATTACCATCTAATCCGTAATAAATCTAAATTTACAGAATTAAGAGCCCCTATTTTTTAAGGAAAAAATAGATAATTAGATAGATGGCACTTGAAAGAAACACTATTTTTTATAAAATTAACTTATTTAGCATATGAGATCCAGCAAAAATAAAACTAACTTGGAGGTAATTTTGTAAATAGCAATGTTTGGAGAGCCTATTCTTCAAATAAAAATCCACGATAGGGACCGGCATAATCCATGGCGATGAGAGCGATGTTCATCTCATCCGGCGCAAGAAGCGACGTGAACGATCGTTCTTTCAACATGCTTACATGTGAAGTTTGGATGTTATCAAAAAACAATGAGCATTAATGAAAATATTTCTTTGTTCGGTTTCACTGAATAAGGGAAATTTTTGGGATGTAAAATATGATCAATTTTTCAAACAGATTTTAGATTTTGGGGAAGGAATATGTTTGAGTTTAAAATACTATGTGCTGATCGTTTGGTGTATATAACCAAAATGTCTGCATGAAACTCAAAGAGAATGAATGACTAAGATGAAAAGGGATTTTTTTTTTTTTAGGTAAGCAATCAATCGAGGATTTAAGGATGAGCATGAAGCTGCGTCTTTAAACTGGGGATAGGTTCAAGCTTCAGAAATGGTTCTTCGCTTTGTAGAGACAAGAGCCGTCGAAAGTGAGGTGGCAATTAGCCCGACAGCGAGTCTCGTTGGATACCCCGCGTGAGTTGCGACGAAATCCGTTTAAGACCTTGCAAGATTCATGAATTCGGCCAAGGTGAAGAACTAACTAGGTAGGCGAGACACGAGCCCTGTAAGACTCGAGCCAAACAAAAAATGATCAACGACTTGCTACGAAAAAAGCCGGCCGATCACATTTGACTGACCAACCCCACATCCTGACCGAACAACCACCTCACAACCGACCGTGCCAAAAGAAACGAGCAAGTTCGTTATACGATCGAACACCTCAACCGACCAACGTGTCTCTAGAGGGCACAGATGTCGCCTCAGTTGGTTGACTTCAATTCATCCAACTAGCCAATTACCGCCAATGTTGAAATTCAAATTTTAATATAAATATGATATAAAATCTATACAATCAATTAGAGCCTTAATCGTAATAAGGACGGTTTTGATAACCATTCTCTCCTTTTATAACTGTACCAAACATGTCTTTATAAGTACATAGGCAAAAATAGGAATAAAGAGACATTTTCCCCCGAATCTTCCTACAAAGATCTCAAGTTTATTTTACTCCATCTTCTTTCTCTTCTTCACTCAACTCTAACTCTCAAAATGTGATTCACAAAGGACAAACTAGGATCCAACACTAGGGCTGCCAAAAAATTTTGTAGTTTGCGAACATTTTGTATTCAACTTGTTTAGTAGCTCCTATTTGGATCATTTGTTAAATAAGTGAGTTGAGCACGAATTAAGGTTTTAGCTCGAATTATAAGGATGCAAATATGAGCAACTTTGTTTGATTGTGTTCGGCTCGTTTAAGCTCGAAATAAGAAAATTGTATATATTATTTATATAATAACTTATTATATATATTTAAATCTAAATTTAAATCAGCAAAACTTGTGTTGTCATGTAGTTTTGCATCTTTTATTGATAGGAATAATGAAAATTCGAATCCAATACTTTACATCTATTTTTTTATTAAATTTTAATGAGTCAATTTTGAATCGAACACAAACCAAAATATATAAATCGTTTCAAACACAAACACAGAGTTCACAAGTAATTTCAAACATGAGTCAATTTTAAAAAGAATTAATTTCGAACGAGTCAAACACGAGCCGTCTGAGCTCACTCAAGCTTAACTAGTTTACAGCTCTACTGATCACCTGTGTGGGTAGCCAATCTCTTATTTTCTATTTTTTTATTTAAAATTTAAAATCTTAAGCATTTTGTAAAATAGAATTAATATTTAAATGTATGATTTCCCGCTGCAATATTCATGATAAGACACCTTAATATATATATAATCAATATTTTTTTAAAAAATTTTTTAGTTGTTTGTTTTTTTGGCAGATAATATAATTTAAATTATTTTTGGCAGTTGACGATTTGTGTATATACATTTTTGAAAATTTATTAAGTTAGTATTAATTTTGTTCTTTAGTTCTATTTGATTATTTTTTTTAGATAAATATATATATTTTTTTATCATGAAAATTTTATTCATATTATTTTATAGGGCATTTACACATATAGTAGGGCTGTCAAAATGGCTCGTTGTTCATGAACAACTCGTGTTCGGTTTGTTAAGAAGCTTGTGTCCGGCTCATTCGCTAAGTTAACGAGCCGAACACGAACAACACGAATAAATATTTGTTTGTTCATGTTCGGCTCATTTTAATTCGAAATACTACCAATCAATTACATATATATCTTTGATGAATAATATTTTCAAAAAAATTAATTGACTACAAGGCTACAAAGATTTATAATCAATTAAAGTATCAATGAAGAAAATAGAATAAAAATCATTAAATTAAATTCAAATGATGTTTTAAATCTTGTACCAATCCTTGCCATCTTATAGCTACGTGTTTAGGGTTGTCAAAATGACTCTTTGTTCGTAAACGGCTCGTGTTCGGCTTGCTAAGCAAACGAACCGAACACGAACACACTTTTTGAGCTCGAAATATAAACGAGCCGAACACGAGCGAGTCTAACAGAGAGCACACAATTCTTATGCATTTACGTATCCACAACGAAACTTTTATATTTAACGACTTAAACACAAACACTCATACTCAAATTTTTAGTATCACATAAAAAAAATTATCATCACTGTTTTAAAACTAAAAGTCACCACTTTCATATATATAAGAGTTTAAAACATCAAATTATCATGGTGTGAGTAGAAATTTACGTGTGAGACATGCAAATACATACAAATTATGTGCTAGCTATGTAAATTTTCTCTCTTAACGCAAGTCCGATAGGTGCACGGTACTGACCATTTTCGAAGCATTTAATGCAATTAGTTATTTTTCTTAATTAAATATCTCAGTTTTCCTAATTTTGCTTCTACGTCTCCCGCTCGGCTTTATCACAAATCACAAT
>NEWO01000079.1:1299253-1313748 GCA_003013225.1 Phalaenopsis aphrodite
TGTAATCTTGTCTGCCACCGTAACTATACCATCACTATCATAGATATATTCATTTCGCATTTTGTCTAAGTGTCAAGCCACTCATCCACCTAAACATTCTCATCTCAGCAACATTTAGTGTTTTATGCTTCTCTTTTAACAACCAACTTTCTACGTCATAGAGTATTGCAGGTATCACCACCATCTTATAAAATTTTTCTTTAAGTCTAAGCAGTACTTTTCTATCACACAATAGGCCAGATGCAACCCTCCACTTCACCCAACCAACTTAAATTCTACCAATGACATCCTCATCTATATCACCATCACTTAGAATAATAAACTCGAGATATATAAAATGTTCACACCTGTTAATGATTTGATCATTCATTGTTACAACTCTGTCACTAAAGCTACTAAAATTGCATTCCATGTATTCAATTTTAGATCTACGCAAATGAAGGTCATTAGACTCCAATGTAAACCTCCATAATTTAAGTTTTTTCTGAACTTTTTCTCTAATTTTATCGACAAGAAGAATATTGTCAGTGAAAAACATGCACCCAAGGTACATCTGCTTGTAAATGTCCAGTGAGAGCATCCATAACTAAAGCAAAAGGATATGAGCTTAAGCCAATCCTTGATGTAATCCAACTGAAATAGGAAAATACATGGACAATCCCCTTCTGTTCGAACGCAAGTAACTACTCTAGTATACATATCTTTAATGACTTACATATAAGCCATATCAACGTTTTTCTTCTCTAGAACTCTCCAAAGGATTTCTCTTGGAACCTTATCGTAGGTTTTTTTTTAAATCAATAAAAATCATATGTATATCCTTCTTAATCTCTCTGTACTCCATCAAACCTCTCAATAAATGTGTAACTTCCATAGCAGACCTGGCCTACATAAATCCAAACTGATTATGAGAAATCTTTATATCAAGTTTTAATTTATTTTCAATTACCCTCTCCCATAATTTTAAAGTATTACACATCAACTTAATTTCTCTTTGATTTGCACACTTCTGTGTATCTCTTTATTCTTAAAAATGGGGACCAAAATACTCTTCCTCCACTCTCAGGCATATTTTTAGTTTTTAAAATAATATTAAGAAGTTTAGTAAGTCAAGAAACTCTCAAAGCTCCTAGGTATTTCCACACTTCAATTGGGATATCATCAGATACTACTGATTTTCTACCATTAGTTTTCTTTAAAGCCTGATCAACTTCTTTATTACTAATGCCACTTCTTTTATTTTATCCTTTTCTTGCGCATTATTATACTACCACCTACAATTTTTTTCTTTTAATTCACCAAATATATATTTTGTCACTTATTTAATAGTGTTTTTTACTTTATCCCACATAGTTACGTTCATGAACATCTCAGATCTTGAAATCTTGAAGTTTACTCATAAAAATAATTTGATATGCGTTTTTAGATGTCTCATCTAATTCTATAATAATACTTCATTGTATTTTTTATCTTACAACTCTTCATCTTAAACTTCGGTATTAATAATGGATGTTAAGTACTTCAATTTTCACTAATAGTAACCTTACAAACTTTACATTCTCGACGATCTCTTTTTATCATAGGAAAATAATCAATTTGTATTTTATTAGATACATTCTTATGAGTAACAATATATTCATATCTTTTTCTATATAAAATATTAACATTACAAAATCATACGCTAAAGCAAAATCTAATATGATTCTACCTTTTTCATTAATCACTCCAAAATCGTAGCCACCATGAATATCTCTAAAATTTTTTACCATTCTACAAACATGTTTATTTGAATCTCCTTCAATAAATTTTCTTTCTTCAAGAGGTATCATTTATATTAATTCTTTTAGGTCATTCTAAAATTTTTCTTTTGAACTTATATCTAAACCTACAAGAGGAGAGCATAAACACTTACAAGATTAAAAATCATAGTACCAACAACAATCTTTAGAGCTATAATTTTATCTATAATACTACTAAGGTTTACAACATTATCTTTCAAATTATTATCTATAATTACACCTACATCATTTCTAGTGCAACTCCTACTTGAATACTAAAGTTTAAAACCTAAGCTATCAATCTCCTTAGTTTTTTCTCCAAATCATTTAGTTTCTTAATTACAAAAGATATTTATCTTCTAATAAACCATAACATCTATTAATTTCATTAAAATACCAATAAGAATACATATATTCCAAGATTTTATCCTAATATCAATTTCATGGACTAACTCTTTTTGTCCACATCCGTTCGTAATATGAAAACTCTTATTTGACATTACACCCACACTTTGGTGTAGCGATCATTGCATATTTTCACTATATTAATGATATACAACACGTCGCTTCTAAGAAAAGCCCTAACATTTACACAAAGGAATTAAAAGGTTCATGTCATGATTTTTTGACAAAAAATTTATGTTGGTTGTCGACTACATAACGTAACCCTCCACTTTTCGCATCCAAGAATTGAAACCTGGCAAATACAGTGTTATATTTATTTTATTTAAGTTCATTAATTAGATGAAGTAATTATGTTAGGATCGAGTTTGGCAACTCAAACCCGACCTGAACCAAACCTAACCTGAACCAAACCCTAACACAACCCGACCTGACCCGAACCCAACCTGACCAGACCAAACACGATCCTAACCTGACCCGACCCTGAACCTGACCCAACTTGACCAAAACTTAACCTAACCAAATCTAGCCCAAACTAGCAAAACCTAACCTAGTAGAACCCAACCCAACCAAACTCAAACTAGCCCGACCCAACCTAACACATCCTGGCCCAACCTGGTCCAACCTAACCCAACTCAACCTAGCCCGACTCAACTCAACTTGACCCAACATAGCTTGACTCAATCTAACCCAACCTAGCCCAATCTAGCCAAGCCTAGCTAACCAAACCTAGCCCAACCTAGCCTGAAACAACCTAACCCAACCTAGCCCAACTTAGCCCGACCTAACCTCCGCAGCCCAATCTAGCACAACCTAACCCAAACCCAACCCAACCCAATCTAGCCCAACCTAGCCCAATCTAACCTAATCTAACCCAACCAAACCTAGCCTAGCCTTAGTTAACCTTAGCTGACACTAGCTAACCTTAGCTGATCTTAGTTGAACTTAGCTCAATCCAAGTCCTGAGCCTAACTTAACTCAAATTCATGTTTCATCCAAATCATATTTCATGTATAATCAAATTCATGTTTCATGCTTTATGTATGTTTCATATTCTTCGTATATCATCTATAGTTCTTCATATATGTTAAAAAAAGGATAAAAGAAAAAGAAGGAAAACCCCCATATAGGCTCTTCTCATGAATATTTCAATAAAATACATTATTTGCAAAATCTTTAAACCTAGAAGAACTTTGATTTTCACCATGACCGATAACCTATGAATCAAAACAACCTACAAACTAAATACCAAATCCTAAGAAAAAAAATCTAAAATCCACCAACTTAAAAATTGAGAAGCAATCCTAGATAGATCCGACGCAAATCTTAGGTTAGCCAACATAACACATTACCTGAATTAGATCAGTCTAGAAGCCTAGGTTAGTTTACTGGGTACTCGAAGCTAGAATTAAGGACTATGACTTATAAAACGAACAATTTTACCCCCTCAAACTGTGTAAGTACCCTAGTACGAAATAAAACATAGAGTTTGAAAAAGGCATCATCAAATACTTTTAACTAAGAAAACCTTTCATTTGCTATTGCTATGGCGCTAAGTGGAGATTTCAAGTTATAAGTTTAGTCCATGGTTGAAAAATACCAATGCACCCAAAATAATGAAAAGTCATGGGCATCTTGATCGGGGAAATTATTCTCAAAATTTAAGCTAGTACACCCGTTTAGGCTCCTTGTAGAGGCTGGGCTAGCTAAGATTTTCACCAGTCTAGAAATCTTTCTAACCGGATGCTAACCTTTAGTTTAGGGATCTCTTTCAACTCAAATTAATCCTAGCTCAAAATTTTCAATCAATCAAACACATTCAACATAACTTGAACTATTTTGATCCCACCTTGACTTCAATTCAAAGTTCATCAATCATCAAATCTAAGTCTTTCGGGAAAACTGTCCTCTCTGGGATCATCAAATCCTTCCTCTTGGGCCTTTTCATGACACATCGTCATTGGATTTGTAGGTCTCAACTTTTAAGCTTAATTTTTCTAATTTCAAACTTGGATCATTCTATCGCTTTGAAAGTCCAACCTTGAAATCCAAGTAACATAAGTCAATGTTTTAATTGAGAGTTTTTTTCTAGAGTTCACAGCTTTAGAAATGTAATTAACTATGAAAGTTTACCCTTACGGGGATACTAGATCGCATAATAAAATAAACCCTATTTTACATCTGTAAGATAGAGGAGAAGCTTGGTTCACATAGACCTATAAGTCTTAAAGGATTTTTCAACATCTAAATGATTTGATTCATTTCTAAGATAATCTTTCTTCTCATCAAGAAAGTATATTATTCTTTAAATGTCATATCGGATCATTTATACAAAAAATCTTTCAAGCTCTATAGTGAACACACATCATCAACCCACAATAACAATCAAAAAAAATTTCACCAGGAAGAAGCTGAAGATTTCCTTAAAGAGTTTTTTTTAGGGCCCAGGAATAGGGGCGTCTCCCTCTTCCATTTTTCTTCTTATTCATATGTGATGTAGCTTATGTACCTACGCAGGGGTCTAAAGAATGAAATATAAAACTAGATTGAAGGTCGTATAGTACGAAGTCTGAGCAGACTCACTGTCAACAAGATTGCTGGTGTTGATTGTCATGTTGTTAATAAATGACGATATGCATGCCAACAGATTGAAGTTCTTTTTTTGCCTGGAAGAACAACCCGTTGAGCTAAATGATGTAGCCAAATAGTTGTTGATGGGTTTCGTGGGAAGATCCAACTAGTTCATGCGAGCATGGAATAAGAACTCGGTCAATGTGAAAAACATGATAGAAGGAGCTCGCTTGAAGGCTTAAGCTTAGCGACTCTTCATAGGAACTCACAGGAATGCTGAATTGCTTTGGAGGTACTCGCGAGATCCTTCTAAGAGGCAAGGAATTTTGTAGCTTATCACTTCCAAAGGTACGGTTAATGACTACGATTGGCATGGTCAGCACCCAACCATTAAATTCATAGCTGACGGGCCCAAACCATTAAGCCCATAAGGCCCATTTAGTATTTGGGATTTCATATTACTTAAGGAAACTCATTTTCGGATATACACTATGTAAACGCCTCTCTTTTTTTAAGTTATTTCATCAATTTCAGTGCTATAACTATGTGCTAAATCATCAATTTGACACTCACATTCGATAAATCTAATCGATGTTTCAATTTTGATTCACATGGAAAAATGTAAATGCTATGTTGTGCGAAAGTTATGAGGACAATGCACAAAATTCATTATGTTTTTAGCTTAAATGCACTAAAGGTTAGATTGGAAGGCACTGAAACTACAGTGTGATGAATCTGAGGGAGTTGGAATAGAGAACGAACTTGACAAATGCTGCATTTTCGATCAGTAACATTAGAGAAAAGTCTGTCAAACATTGTGTGCTTCGCTTTTCTAATACTACATGCAATTTCTTCTTCCATCAATCCAGTGCTAACATGTCCTATCTTATCGCCAAGCTCAAGAAGCTCCTGCAAAATGAAAAATCCGGTGACATCGTCTTGCTCTATAAGTAGAAAACTGAGACAAAAAGAGCAGAGAAACAAAGAGGAAAGATAAGATAAAATACCTCATATGTCATGTTGTCTACATCAAGTCGCCAATGCCTGTATTGATCAAATGAATCCCCTCGTCCAAAGGAGATTCTATTTTCAAGCAACATAATCTGCTTGAAATTGGTGTGTTAGATAAATTTATATGCAATAAAGGTGATTTTCAAATCAGGATAATGCTAAATATCGGAAAATTATTGCTTCCTTAGATAATATTCTCCTAATATGGCATATAATCCCTCACACCGGCAAAGTCTAGATTGAGATTTGGCTATTAGGAGGGAATAATCTGAGAGAATATTGTATTTATTTTGTGAGATAGTTGAGATTTTCTAATTTCTTACATGTGACGTAGGTGAAGCTTCTATGTTTATGTATTCTCTCAACTATAGCCGTTGGTGATGTCACAAGAGCTCATGCAAAAGGCACCCTGCAACAGCATAGAGGGATAAATTTGCGAGCAAGTAGTTGTGACCTTTTTCACCTACCTAGTATTGATGATGGTGATGTTTTAGCCTTGAGAAGTTGTAGAAAAATGTCACGACCAAGCCCGGGGCTTAAAATTAACCAAGGTGGGAATACATGGTCAAATGGTGTAATTAAGTTCCTATATTTCTAATCCTATAATTAACAGTTTACCATAAAAAATTTAATTGAAAGAGCCACTAAAGAAAATAAGAAAGAATATAATCAACACAAAAGAACTAGTAAAAAATTAACAAGACAAAAACATCACTTTCACCAAAGGATGAGTATTCCTCTCAAACTCATCCAAGAAAAGATAGTGTACTTGCCACCATGCTATATTGTGAGGAAAAAAACAAGAATAATTCACTTTTTTAAAAAAGTAGTGTGATGTATGTGATAGGAACTTTGACAGAAACTAGGGCAAAATAAATATTTTTATTTCACTAACACTAAAAAAGACAACCCGAATACATAAAACATAAACTACAATTCAAGAGGCAAGTGATCTCTTCCAAACCCTAACACCTATAATTTGAGAAGTAGGCGATCTCTTCCAACCCCTAACCCAAAGATTCATGAGGAGAATCACATATATCAATAACCCTAAACATATTAGCCCTATTTATACCCCACAATAATAACTAAGAAATGACTAAATTATTTTTTAGACTTATGCCTAGCACAAGTTTTCAAACTATTTTGGCGGGCTCAACGTCAACTCAATAGAGCACGAGTCAGACGGTGTCATAAATGCCAGTCTAATAGTATCTTAGGAATTTATTGCTATATATAGGCTTTATATTAAAAAACAAGTCATAGGAATCCAAATTGATATAAAAATTTCAAGAAAAATAAAAAAAAAATTATATAAATGTGTCTCTTTTACTTTTCATCGCATCATGTCATAACCAAATTTTGATCTTTATTTCTTGCATTTTATCTTTCCTCCTTCCATGGATGAAGGTCCCTCTCCTCCACTTCCATGCATATAAAAAAGGCAATAAGAAATAATGACAGTATCCTTATCATCACACATGGAAAAAAAAACAATTTTCATAAGAATTGCATAGAAAATTAGCGTTAATCATGCAAAATTTCTATTTAGCCCAAAATAACTTCCCCATGAAATTATAAGGTGAAGTAGGACAAGCTTATGAAAATAATTTTTTTTTTTATTTTAAGCAAGGCTATGTATTATTTTCTTCTTCTCAAAGCTCTTGTATTTTATCTATATGATACAAATGTTGATGACGTTGCCTCCCCTGTTTTATCAATTTAGTAACTTTGATTTATTTCATATCTTATACGAACAATATATCCATATAACCCTCTTAAAGGTACATGTAACTTTCAATCAATATGCAGTCATGAAAGTAGGTAGATCTCACCAGACCACAAAAATTTGTGTCGTTGTGAGCTTCCTTTGCTGCGTTTGCTTTCTTTGTCTTCATATGGATTTTACTTTGTTTTCTATTATTATTATTCCTGACAACCCTTATTGTGGCTTTGGTTGAGAAAATTTTCAGAAATTTGGGTTTAAAAAGATGTGGATAAAAGACTATTATACCACAGAAAGCTCCATAAACCATTAAAAAAAATAAAGCTGTAGATCATTGATAAAGAGAAGTGGGAGTTAACGGACAAATAAAAATAAGAATTATTCATCTATCACGCATAAAAAGGGCATCGTCAGACCATTGTAGCAGATGTAATGAAGGCACTCTCTAAAACCCTCCATAGCCCACAAAGTGTACATGATGAGAAAATTTGTAAATATTATGGTGTCAATAAGAGATCCAGTCAATGAGCATATCAACGAGTTCAACTAAATCATGATTAGCTCTCCCCAAAGCTTCATTATAGCCTCCCTTGATAAAAAATGACCAAAGAAACTCACCAATGTCCATGAGGATAAAGCCAAAACCTTAGTTGACATTGGTTATTAATATTAAACTCTTATATATTTCATCAAGAGAGAATCCACGTCAAGAGACTCACATGCATACCAAGAAACCCTAGCCAAGCCCAAGTTACTCACGCAGCTGCAATCAAGAGGTTGCCATGACGTCATCATATCTAGCTTAAAAACCCAAGCAAGTGATCCTCCTGTTATAGCCACATCAAGCATTAAAGCAAGGGATAAAATAACACAGAAAATGTGATCCTTTGATTTTACAAACTCTAAGGATGAACATGTGATGAATCCTGATTTGTCAATGAATCTCACCCCAAGGGTTAGAGCGTAAGAAATGAGAGAGACGGGGAGAAATGAATAGTAAGTGAACAGTTAAATATCTTGTATTCAAGTCATTTCTCATAAAACGATCCCCTATTTATAGGGAAGATGGTACAATATCTGATACTACATTTCTGCCCCAGCTTTAGTGGGGTTGTTATAGGATATTCCAGGTAATTTATATGTATGAGTCTATTGCTCAACTGCTCTATGACTTGGTCAGCTGTGCTAGCATGACTTCGGCTTAGCAAAGCCGATTCGTTTGGCTGGGCTAAGTCGATGCAATCGATCGAAATAACTAATTTGGTCCGCTAGACATTGTCAGTCGGTTTATCTAGCCTGACTATCAACCCTTGATCCCTAAATGGGGAGCACATGTCTGCAAAATGAGAATACTATCAAAAGAGTGTGAATCACCGTAACTCAATAGATAGATCATTCTTTAACAAGGGAGCCCTTTGGGATGACTGTGAAACTTCATTGCATTATCAGATCTTGGTCCCAGATGAGGAACCTTAAGGGCGTCCGTGAGACGGCTGGTGATGATGAACAACTGGATTCTTTTCTTGGGTCAGATATGTCGAGAGTAAGGTTGATGCCTTCGCTCGACTTTTTAGATAGAGCGCTTATATGACTTGCTCTAGTTTGATGGGCTCGGACTTAGAACGTTCTTTTTATCCTTCTCTTGGTAGGGTTAGCCTTCGTCCTTGGCTCGGATAAGTGGGGTCTCTTGGTCTCCTATCAGCGAGCCTCCTTTGTTGTACTTCCTTCTTTCTGGATCGTTGGGCCTACTTGGGATTAGTGTTAGCACATTCTTGATGCACAACTGTATACATACTTGGTGGAATAAAGCCTTGTTGTTGCTGTACGGATGTACATGTATACGAAAACTTTTCTAGATCTTTACAAAATAAGAAAATTGAATGAAAAAAATTGAAACCATTCCTAATGCAACGTAGATGCCACAAGAGCTGTGATTCCTAGGATTTTCTAATTAACATGCTAAATGAGGTGTTCAATTTAAGTCATTCTACTTCCCATGCGATCCTCATCCAGATCCAAATAAAATATATTCAAGGTGTATAAATCCCATGCAATGCTATTTGCATGATAACATAATGTGCAATACCCATCCTACCAAATATAATAGCACTAAGAAAAACATAATAATAAAGCTAAAGTTCTCTAGCTGCTACATTTATTTAGGAAGCAAGTTATTATTCTTAAAACTTAAGTTAACAAAAAAAAGAAGAGACTTTCAGTCTTGAGGGCTATGAAGTCACCTTCAGTTTGGCTTTTCCTTTAACAACAACTGAATAATTATATAATTGATGGGATGATGAGCTAGAATATTACTTTTTACTTATAATAATATTATAATACAAGATAATAATTTGAAAGCTGATAAAAATGAAACTCACCATAACCCAAACAAACACATGAGTTTAATTTCCATGAATTGAGTTCCTACAAAACAAGCATAATATCATTGCAACTCAGTCCAATGTAACTCGCTAAATTACCAAAAATCAAAACACTCATCAGTGAAACAAACTGAAATATGGTAATTCCATGGACTAGATTGTGATTGCAGTAACAAAACTATCACCATATATGCAATAACAGGATACAAAGAATCCGCAAGATTTAATAGGTATGAACATAAATCAAACCCGGCAACTTCTAACACTCTTTAAGGATGAATCAAATACTCGATTCAATTCAGGGAAAAGTGCTTTCAAGTAGATGCACAAGGAGAGAGCAAGGTCATAAAGAGGTAAAAGGCAGTTTATCAAGAGAAATGAATGGCAGTTTGCCGACAAAGTGCTTTAGATATCTCTCATTTCGTGATATCTATCTTCCATCTATCTCTTTCCTTTCTACAGAAACAGTCATTACTATCGGGGATTACTTGTTTGATTGTAATCTATTCCCTATCTATGTGGAAGATGAAGAACCACAGCTTCATGAGAATTATTAAGATTTCTAATAATATTCGAAATTTCTAAGGCAATTTGGAAACCTTGCATTTCCAATATGAGTTAAACTTAAATCATGTATAAAATGACCAATAGGATTTTAGTTTAAACCTCCAAAGTTTCATATTGAGGTTAAGCTTAGCGTCAAGGGGCCTAAATTTACAAATTTTAGAATTTTTACATTAACCTTGCGCTTTCAAGTTGATAATATTGGATAAAAGATGATTAATGGATGTATGCAAGTTTTTAAGTTATATGAACTTTTAATTTCAGTTGTCAAATATTTGATACCTTTAAAGATTAATAATGTATACAGACCAAAGAACACTAGCTCGATAATATGCTCTCTAGTTTATAGGGTAGAGATCACAAGCCTGAGTCCATCATGTTATCTTCTTTAAAGCTAAATACCCATTAAACCACTATACTGAATTCGATTTTTATATAGATTTGCGTCGTCATTATGTGTAAATGGCATCATGCTAATTATCTATAATTGACCATATATCTTATATTCTATTACAATATTTGAGATTAAATTTTATCTGTTTATTCAAAGAACAAGGTATAAACGGTATTTTTTTAATAAATTTTTTACAATGTTTTAATTGCTTTAACTAGAGTAATATTGCAAAATCTAGTGTTGTGCATCAGTGCATGAAAGAATCAACAACAACCAACGAAGATCTTTAAAAAAAAAGGAAAGAGGAATTTTCTTCAAAGTCTAACAAAATTGGAGAATGATGAGGGTGATAGAGAAGATTATGATTTAAAGGATGATAATTATGAAAAGGTGAGGATACTTAATTTATGATGATGATGATTCTCGAAATAAAAAGTTTAGATTTTCATGGACATGAAACTTGTAAAAAGTTTTTCTTATTTTTTTTATCCAGAGCTATCCAGCTTAGTTTTTTATCCTAATATTATGCATTGTTATAACTATTATAATTTTATTTGATTTTCTTTGCTATGATAGTTGATTTTTCAATCTAATAGTTATTTATTGACCATAACTTGTATCAATCTAATCTTATATTCTATTATCTTTTATTTAGTTTTTTTTCAGTTAGAATATTTTTCTCTCATATGCTTCTAATGCCTAATAAATATTCATGTTTTCAAGGTATTTCTGAATTTATGTTGGCGTCTGCAAACAGATACAAACTGCACATATATGTGTTTTTTAATGAATGTAATATATTAGCATTGTGGCCGTTCAGCTCTTATCCTGCCATAATTTTCGGACTGTTGGGTAAGGTGTGAAAAAAGTCCTTCCACCCGACACGGAAAAGCACATTACATTGTCCCTCTTCCATATTTTTAATAAAAATTAGCCCAACTTGTTCTAGATAAGACTAGATAAGAATAAGGGCCAGCCTTTAAATAATAACTAAATAGAATAATAAGTGTGAAGACTTTCAAATCTCATTATTTACCCATTAGAAGATTATTCAAATATTAAGACGGTGTTTGGCTGCAACTTGAACTTACGTTAAAGAAGATTTATTAAATCCAGTAAATCCAATAGTTTGTGAGACAGGGATGAAATCGTGAACGACAACAAAAAGAAATTTACTGAATAGACTTGGCTTCGTTTGAGGCAGCTGTGCTGCGGCGATGCAGTGCCGCAACGCTGTTTTGGCCGTTTGGGTAAACTGCTTTTATTTCCATAAAACTATCGCCGGAGCTGCCGCTTTTTCCGTTAAAACTATCGCCGAAACTAGTGTGCTCCTGTCTAGATGCGGTGGGAGTTTTCCGGTTACGGTCTGATTTTTTAAAAAAAATAAAATTTTATAATAGTAACTGTACCTTTTTGTAACATCAGATTATTCTTCAATAGCTTCTTAATAAACTGCAGCTGTCCAAACAGATCCTAAATCCGAACTGAATTTACGCCCTAAAAGATACCGAATGCTGGAAGAAAGGACATAACGCCAAAAAATTCAATTTAACCGAGTGTTGAATTTATTTTTTTCATTTTTTTTTTATGCTTAGCTGGATTTTGCTTAACTCCTATTTAAATTATGAAAAATGCAACAGAAGTGAACTAAAACAAGTCTTCTGAAGCAAACAGATTCTCTTTTGCGGCCCTGTAGCTCCAATTCTTCTGCACATATAATTTTTCTACCTTGTGGCTTTTTGCTAGTTTAGAAACGAGATAAAAAAAAACAAGTAAAGCCCTAAAACATAAAAGCCACAGGATATATTATGTCAATTAAAAATACAGCTTTCTTATTACCGAAGTAAATGATTCATTCAGAGAGTAAATCAGCAAGCCAGTAAAGTTGAAATTGACAGAGATCAGATAGGCGATTACACCTCTTGAAGCCCCACAGGAGGCCGGCTGCAGTAGCCTCGCACATGATCATAATGTCGAGATGGTATGAGATCGGATCCAATGAGCGATGCTTGGAGAGAGGAGAATGAATCCGCCAATAAAGAAATCTGCTCACCGTTGCTGGAGAAAGCCCTTCCAGAAGAAGTCCGCTAACACCGGAATGTGCGATACAAGGTTACAGAATGTTTGAAAGTAATAATGTATTTTATTTAATATTCCCCAACTTTAAGCGATTCAACCAAAAAATTGAAGACGTGATGATGCTAAGCACACACAAACCTCTCTCAAAATCCTCTCATTGTCACGCCTGAACCCTCTTCCAACCGGATCGCGTTGTGAGACCACGCAATCCACCGAGTCATCCACTGCTACAAGGCCAATGCCGGGGGAACACCACACGTCGGCCACTGGAGCCACCGGGGTGGAGGAACGCCGCTCCTTCTTCTTATTCTTGTGCCTCCGCCGCACAGTTCGCTTCCCTTGCCAATCTGCCGACGAGCGGACGGTGGAAGCGGCAGCTCCGGGGGCGCATACCTGCGACGAAGCAGAGGAGGAGCAGCCTAGGCCGAGAAAGGTCTGGGATGCGATGCTTTTCCTCTTATCTACGTTAGTGGTCGCCTCCTGAGGTGGCGGTCGAGAGGAGGAAAGTGAGGTCAGAGGGTTTTGATCGGCAGATTCGACGCCTGGCGTTCGGAGTTGTAGGAGTCGGCGAAGGTTCCGGCGGCCCGGCGATGGCAAAGAGCCGTCAGCGGACGCCATTAACTCAAGAGAGAGAGAGAAAGAGAAACTGAAATTTAAGGGCCTTACGTTTGGCTGGTAGGCGCCATTATTATTCTTGTTTGGAAGCCGGAGCAGCGGTTCATCATCATGGAAAGAAGAGGGTTTGTTTGTTTTGATTTTTCAGACCGTTTATTGTGCAAAATCACGTTTCGTCACGCTTTTTTGTAATTTTAGGCCGAACGGTAACTAGGGCTGTCAAAAACTGTGCGCTGTTGTGAAATCGCTCTTCTTCAACTCAGTTGAGAAGTTTGTCTTCAACTCGTTCTTACAATGCCGGACATGAATATTTTTTATGCTTCATATATCAACGAGTCGAATATACAAAAGAAATTATCGTTCATATTTAGCTTGTATATATATATATATATATATATATATATATATATATATATATATATATATATATATATATTATGATGTGTAGTATTTTTAAAATTTTAATTGACTATAAGCTAGGAAGATTTATAATAAATTAAAATTACTAAATAAAAATATATTACATTATATGTAAATGATATTTTAATGTAAATAATAATATTTAAATCTTGCCCTAATTTTTAATATTTAGGGCTGTGTGATTAGGGTTGTCAAAACTAGGGCTGTCAAAAAAGCTCGTTGCTCGCGAACAGTTCGTGTTCGGTTCGTCAATGAGTTTGTGTTCGATTTGTTCGATAAGTAGACGGGACGAACATGAACAATTTTTTTTCGTTCGGTTAGTTAAATGAATCAAACACGAACAGTGATGCGTTCGTTCTTGTTTGAATCGTTATTGTTCGAAATATAAAATAATTTAAAATAATTATATACAAAAAATTTATGATATTCAAAAAATTAAATTTTATAAATTACAATATATAGTAAAATAATAATAATAATAATATATTAATATACTTTATTAGTAATATACTGATATATATATTATATATTTATATAATATAAGTTGAATAATT
>NEWO01000079.1:1320269-1333854 GCA_003013225.1 Phalaenopsis aphrodite
TGAAGAAGAAGCATGGAAAAACCGAGTAGAATTTCTCTATAGCAATTTCATTTAACCATGAAAACAAGTCGAGCAAATATTAACAAAATAAAATTCTAGTGATTTTATAACCATGTGATTTTTTTTTAATTTTATAATTATTGTTTGGTTTTTGATATGCCATCAATAAATTTTTAACATCTACCCTAAATTTCAAGGCATGAGATTGATTTCAAGATAATTTTTTAAGTAAGAAATGTTTCAACTTTGAGTCATCCAGAACTTCGATTTCAATGAACTTATAATCAAACTAGCTGACTCGTCCAGACAAACCAATGATACCAAAATTGGTCAAATCCAAAACAAATCAATCCCTAATCAAACCATCAAACCACCTTTGTATGTTTTCTAGGCATATTTAGAAGGTCAAACATATGTTGAACCTGGCAAGCTCATAGCTAAATCAAGCTTCTCGGCGAGACAAATCCAATGAGCCCAAGATCGCTCAATTCTGACATCGTTAAGACACTCAAATATCTAACAAATGCCATATGATCGAGGGAAGCCCTCCGATTAACATGGTTCACCGTTGACCATCACTCGCCGACCATTGTCGATCAGCATCGATGGTCACCCAATCTTTGTGATGAAGCGTCGTGCGAAGCAACAACTAACACCGTGAAGTCACGAAGTAACCTGCAAAGTGGTGCCACATGTCAGACAATGAGTTGACCCAAAGACGGTGCAACAACACACCCCAAAAAAAACGCAACAACGCACCTCACATGCACTCGTATAACTCCCGACTCCAGCCCCCGCGACATACATATGTCATTACAACTCACCAATACGACTTACGTGACCAACTACGATCAACATAGTCCACAACTCGTTCAACTCCCAACTCCGGCCCTCGCAGCTTACAGATTTCATTACTACTCACCGCTACGGTCTATGTGACCAACTACGAACCATGTAGTCCACAGCTCGTTTAGTTCTCGACTCTGGCCCTCACGACCTACGAATGTCATTACTACTCATCACTACGACCTACGTGACCAACTACAATCTACACCGTCCACAGCTCGTGCAGCTCCCAACTCTGGTCCCCGCAGCCTACGAACGTCATTTCTACTCACCATTATGACATACGTGACCAACTACGACTTATGTGGTCTACAGCTCTCACAACTCCCTACCACAACCTTTATGCCCAATTGACACTCATGAAGCAACAATCTATGACTCACCTGGACAACTGTTGTCATATTTATTAACTACAATTTCTATGATAAGTTGGTGTTATGACCACCATCTATAACATTCACTACATACTACTATTTTCGATGAGTTGCTACCCATTTTGGATGTCGTGATTCAGTCTCTACCCTTATGACCCGCTGAACTTTGACATATAGAGATATCACCATCGCAATGATTTTGGTTATTTCATAGATTTTGATGCGACGAGTCGCTACTTATTTGAGATGTTAGAGTCTTGTCTCTGCCCTATGGCTTAGCGAGATCTTTGAAGCACCGGGGCATTCTCATATGGAGTAACCACCCTTTTGATGGTCTATTCTTCAGGTTTATGATAATATCAATGAAACTCCTTTTATCGAGAGTATTTATGTGTATCTCACAGAGTGTAGTTAACCAGAGGAATACGTTTGTTTGGGAAACTCTTGACCCTAGAAAAAAATGTTCTTTTTGGTTCTTTGATTACAGGTGATTTATATAAGGATTCTCTTCATAGATGTTGTATTTCGAGGTGCTTCGATGAGATCCTGTTCAGACGTATTTTCTCGACCTATCACACGAGGGTTACCCATATATAAGTCTTCCGTTTGTTTCTTTTTATTTTTTTGTATATTTGTTTTTGTATATCATTCTTTTCTATTCCTCTTATATTCGGATCATTGTCATGATTTGGGAGGGAGATTTATTTGAATAAAAGAATTATACATACGATATATAAATAGACAAGATGACGACATTGAGTCTGAGAAAACACTCACCATTCATAATAATTATTTTAATTAGGCTAGGCTTTCTAGTTTTTTCTCTTTCTAAAATTTTCACATAAAAAATTCTGATGTTTCTTCTGGTTACTTTTCTTTCATTTCAATAGGTGTTGAATTCTTGTGCAACGCTATGATGTAATCTATTACTTTACCGTCTTGAGTCTTGTAGCATGCATCAATTATGAATAAAGGAATTCTAGCTCTATCATTTACAATTTTTTTTAATTTATAAATATGAGATTAAATGTTTCAAATAAATTATTAAATTCATTATCTAGGAACAAAATATTAAGATTTTTATGATAATAATTTTATAATGATGTTAAAATTCATGACTTTTACATACATAGCATTCAAAACTCTCATATTTAATTTTCTCACACCTTTTAATAGTCAATTTCATCTCATTATGTATAGTTAAAGTGTCGTGTGTAAAAATAAAAGTTTAGGTGTGAAATAGGTAAATTCATAACAATTGGGTGCTATGAATGTTATTTTCCTTAAAATTTAAGTGATAGCATTACAAATTGACGAAGGAATGCATTTAAATAGCTATTCTAAAACTAAATAGTACACACGTAATTAGGGGCGTAAATGAGCCGAACACGAGCCGAGACCAAGCCTAGGCTCGGCTCGTGTTCCACTTGTTATATTTCGAGAAAGTGTGTTCATGTTCAGCTCGTTTGATTAGCGAGCCGAGCACAAGAAGTTAGGGATTGGGGACAAGATTTAAAAATTATTGTTTATATTAAAACAACATTTGAATCTACTTTAATAATTTTTATTTTATTTTCTTAATTAATACTTTTAATTAATTATAAATCTCTGTAGCCTTTTAGTCAATTAAGTTTTTTAAACATACTACTCAACAAATATATATATATATATATATATATATATATATATATATATATATATATATATATATATATATTATTGATTAGTAGTATTTTGAGCCAAAACGAGTCAAATACGAACGAACAAATCTTTGATCATGTTCAGCTCGTTAACTTTGCGAACGAGCTGAACATGAGCCTCTCAGCGAGCCGAACGAGCCAAACACGAGCTGTTCACGAGCCTCTCAGCGAGCCGAACACAAGTTGTTCATGAGCCGAACACGAGTTGTTTTTGTTCACGAGCCGAACACGAGCTGTTTGCTAAAAAAGTTGTATAGATTCACTTTTTTAGCTTTTTTTTTCCCTTTTACGGACGTGCTATAAATAGTAAATGGGCTCTAATTTTAATCCTCCAATATATTACGGTGTTAGAAATTGATATATCATCAAGAAAATTCGCTTTAAAAATAATAATAATAAAGTTAAACTCAAAAGCAACGCTAATCTTCGTAACTTCATGGTGGAATTAAATTTATCTGTAATATAAATTTAAGGACATTTAAAACGGTTTGATCCGAGCTTTATATCATAAGCTTGAATTATGATTGGAAGCTTTGAAGTATTTATTAAATAAATAAATGCTCTTTAAATATGAAATTTATAATTATATCAGCAACTTCAAGTCAACAACTACGATCAATTATTATGAATAACCACTGGTGACTATGATGCACGTAAATTTTGCTAAATTTTAGTGTCTTAATCATGTTATAATTGAATAAATTTATACTCATTAAATTTGTCTCATTGGTACGCTTTGTTAACTATAAAGTCATAAGATTTGTAATCCATTTGACTCTCTAGATAAACATTCAAAACTTTCAAAGTGGCTTAATGACTTGATTTGAGTTTGATCTAACTCTGATTGAATGAATCTTCGTACCATTATGTTTGTCTCATCGAGCCACAAAATTTAATTATAATTTAATGAAATTGAAACATTGAATGATTTATATTTGAATTTGTCAATTTTTTATTTAAAAAATATTTTAAGGTTAGTGTTAATTGCTTTAAAATTAATATTATCGACACTTCGGCTAACTAATAAAAAAATGACCCATTTCGTCGTTGTTGGTAGATTTCTTGAATTCCGATGTAATTGTGCATAAAGATATCTATGAAATTTCTTATAAAGTAAATCGATACTCAACAGTCTGATTCTTGAGGTGTGACACTGATCTTGATGCATATTTTTTTTAGTAAAGTTCAAAGTTTGATAAAATGTCACACTTAAGTTCGATTTCAGTGAACTTATAGTTAAACAGATCAGCTCAACGAGACGGACCCAATGATACCAAAATTGGTTCAATCCGAGTCAAATCGAGCCTGGATCAATCCATTAAACAAAGTTTTGAAAGTTTTCTGGATACATTTGGAAAATCAAATAAATGTTGAATCCGTCAGCTTATAGTAGAATCGTGCGTCTCGACAAGATGAATCCAACGAGACCAATATCGCTCAATTATGACACCATTAAGGCACTCAAATGTTTATTAAAAGTCGTTTAAACTATTCAGACCCTCCGATCAAAGTGATTTATAATTCTGCATTAATTACACCTTGAACTCTATAAATAGAGTCATACCCACACATAAAAGAGGGGCATCTCTAAGCCAGATAAGAATTGAAGTTTGAGTAAGAACTTGAAGCTTTGAGAATGAGCTAAAGTTCAGAATAATTCTTGCCATCATTGACCACTGCAGATCACCAGCCGCAGATCGTCGTTGACCACCAATCGTTGATCACCGCCAAGCACCACTTGCCGACTGCTGCCAACCATCACTCATCAGTCGTTGCAGATCAGCATCGGTCGCCGCTCACTTCTTATGACAATTTCATCCGTGCACCGACTTTGTAGCTCGTAAGATTGTGTAACTATTTCCCGTTTTTGGGAGAATAGACCATACTTGTAATATCTAATTTATAGTAGATTTTTTCAGCCAGATCAGACCCTTTAATTTTTTCCCTTCTTGGATTTTCCGGAAAAAAAAAAATTTATAGTGTATCTAGTGGTTGTTTTTTTTATTTGATGTGTGTTGAATTCTCGTGCAATGTAAAAACGATAATCTATCACTCTATCAATGTAAATCTTCTAGCGCACATCATAAATAAATATAAATTATGTACCCAACCACCCCCTGTAGCGTCTCTGAAACCTTCTATCCTCCATACTCCATAAACAACGTCAAATAACCTAGACCAACATAAAATCAGTATTTTATCTCTTATATTTACATCATATACCATTTAATCAGCATAATAAGAAAAATGTGACTGAAAATAAGTTGTCATAATACAACTTGATCTCAAAATAATTATTTGATAGGTTTATATACACATCCCTTAAAACTATCAATAATACATATCTCACACCTAAACTAATACATATCTCACACCTAAACTGTGACAAAATAATTATTGGTTAAAATTGGGCCGCGTCAAAATAATGTCAAAATTTTTTAAAATAAGGCTGAAATAGTCCACATAAAAGATTAATTAGAACTTAATTTTAAAATAGTCGGTGGCTATTTGACACTTCTATAAACTCTGAGACTAATAAGACTCTTCTCTGAAGCACTGATCGATCTCTTTCATGGGTTCGGCAACAAGATCAACGAACAAAGACCTCATAAACTCTCATTTATTTTCTCATTCGATTCAAAGGTGACGGGATCGCGGCATACAAAGACCTCCAAAATACTATTTAATGTACACATACATGATCACGGCAAACAAAAACCTAAGAAACTCCCCTTGTCCTCTTCTTGCGGCGAAGGAATCTTGGGGATTAGGAAGAGGTAGATCCCTTTTGTCTCCTTCCACAGGTTCTTAAATCCCCTCATTTCTCCGTTTTGCCTTAAATCCCATTTCTCTGCTTCACATACAACTTCTTAAACCAGTCTTTAATCTTGTTTCTCCTCCATTTTGGTCTTCGGTCGCTCTGATCCCCCTACAACTTGGCCAAAATCGAGCAGCACTGAACTTCATTAACTTAACGCGATTAGAAATTTAATATTGAGGTGTTAATTCTGTTGTTATTGAATGTTTTAGTTGATAAGGATGTAAATATTGATGTTTGGAAGTGAGATATATAATATTGATAGTTTTAAATGCTAATTATTTTCTAAACTGATCGTTACAATTATTGTCAATCAGAAGGGAGGTAAGAGATTTCTTATCCTCACTCCAGTTACCTGATCCGTGCATTTTATTTTCAGCGACAACGATTTAGTAGGTCAAAAACCTTTTCCTCGCTCGTTCACTGCTTTCCCAGTGACCGACTACCTCATTAAATCCGATCACATTTTCTTCACCTCCATCCTCTCCCTCCGCGCGCCACCACCGACCCCCCATCTCTCCCTCTTTCTGTTTGCCTACCTAAGAAGGTTGACTGCAACCCATTACTCACCTCATCTCACAACATGTCGAAGTTCTCTCACCGCTTCTCCTCTAAACTTCTCCCATTCTTCCTCTGCGCGCTACTCCCTCTCTACCCATCACGGCTACTCTCACCAAGGAACATCGCCGTCCTCGATGTCACCGCTTCCATCCAGAAAGCAGCCGCCGTCATCGCCTTTGACTCTCAGCGAGCCCACGCAATTGACGATGAAACCATGACTGAATCCATGGATGTCGCCAACTCTTCCAATCTCTCGATCAAACTGCATTCTCGAGATTTTCTCCCCCCGGCCATCGCCGGCGGTCATAAGGACTACCGGAGCCTTACCCTCGCCCGCTTACGCCGCGATTCAACCCGAACCCAAGCCATTTCTGCAAGGATTTCCCTCGCCATTCACGGCATAAAGAAGTCCGATCTGAAGCCATTGATCACCGACGATATGCTTGAAACCACAGCAAGTGGCGGCGGCAACGGCGAAGTTTCCGGTCCTGTGGTCTCCGGTACGAACCAGGGCAGCGGGGAGTATTTCTCTCAAGTCGGGATAGGGCAGCCGGCGAGACTGGCGTACCTTGTTATAGACACTGGAAGTGATGTGACTTGGATCCAGTGCCAGCCCTGTACCGACTGTTACCAGCAAACGGACCCGGTGTTTGATCCGGCGGCATCTTCAACCTACTCGCCATTGTCGTGCGATTCGCAGTCTTGCCAATCGCTAGACGTCTCAGCATGCCGGAACTCTTCATGTCTCTACCAAGTCTCCTACGGCGACGGATCTTTCACCGTTGGCGAATTTGCCACCGACTCGCTCACCTTCGGTTCCTCCTCTCCAGTTTCCTCCATTGCTCTTGGCTGCGGCCACGACAACGAAGGCCTTTTCGTCGGCGCGTCGGGCATACTTGGCCTCGGCGGCGGCGCTCTCTCCTTTCCTTCCCAGATCCAATCCCCTTCTTTCTCCTATTGCCTCGTCAACCGCGATAGCTCCAGCTCCTCCACACTCGATTTCGGTTCAAAATCCTCCGATCCAACCACTGTAACCGCTCCACTCCTCCGTAACAGTAAGGTCGATACGTTCTACTATGTAGGTCTCACCGGGCTCAGCGTTGGCGGCGAAGTCCTTTCGATCCCAGCCTCAGCATTCGCCATGGACGAATCTGGAACCGGAGGCGTGATCGTGGACTCCGGAACGGCGGTGACGAGGCTTCAGCGCGACGCTTACACAGCTCTCCGTGAAGCATTCTCGAAGGGGATGACCGATCTGCCATCAGCCGAGGGTGTTGCGCTGTTCGACACTTGCTACGATTTATCCTCGAGGACTTCGGTTGAAGTGCCCACGGTGGCTTTCCGGTTCGACGGAGGAAAAGAGCTAAAGCTTCCGGCGACCAACTACTTGATTCCGGTGGATTCGACAGGCACTTTCTGTCTGGCCTTCGCGCCGACGAGCTCGCCGCTCTCCATTATCGGTAACGTGCAGCAGCAGGGCACACGCGTCGCTTTCGATCTCGACAACGCACTGGTGGGCTTCACTCCGAATAAATGTTGAGCGGACGGTATTGCCCCTGTCTGTTGGTTATTATTACGGTTACCTCCGTAGAAATTAATTAGCGGTATTTATTGTTTCATAAATGGAAATGAAGGCGGTGGGGGGATGCGGGTTCGCTTTGGTTGTTGGGGTAATTAAAGAGGTGTCGTAGTGGCATTCAAGGGATTAGAGTCGTGTTTCTTCTTACTTGCTTACGACAATTTACCTCCATTGAAATATAATGGTATGATATTATTTTGCCTGTGTTAGATGCAGTGTTGGACTTCCAGCTATCAATTTCGTCAATTCATGAACTGCTTTATATGGAGAATCTTGCTGTCTATTTCTGCTGACACAAATTCTTTTAAGGACATATTAACGGTTAGGTTTTCTTTTTAATCTCTATGCAAATTTAATCTCACACAAATGCATCTCATGTGCAAATCCTGAACTTAGTTTTTTTTTTTTTTAAATTTTGAAAGCCTAAACTTAGACAACAAATTACAATGTCTTACATATTATTGATTGATTCAAGTGATTGCAATTAGGGGTAAATTGTGATGGTCGTTTACTGATATATTGAATGACGTTATGGTGCTCCTTTGATTAACTAAATCATCCTTATAATTACATAGATAGGTTATTTGTAGGGCAGTGTGGTTGGAATATTTAGAATACATTGAAATGTTAAATGTTATTGTTAAGAATATTGGTTCAGTACCATATATTAGGTTTTACTTGAATGAATTTTTCTCCAAGTTCAGGCATCATAAGCTTTAGTTTAGCAAACGAGAATTAAATTAGTGAGATGAAAAGTATTTAAATTCACAAAAAAAAAAAAAGACTAAAAAAAAATAGAATGCCTCGCAACAAAGATTTATTGAAGTTAAAAAACATAAGATTGGAAGTGAGGGTGATTTTAGTTTCCTTAGGTGGTATGTTAAAATGGCATTTTTGTAAGCACGTCAAATTTTTTTGTCAATGCGAAATCATTCTTTAGAGGTGATGATGATTGGCATATTGATTATATAGAACATTTTACAATTCTTGACATTTGTGAACGTTTGTCGATTAACTCCCCATGAACACCATTTGTGAAATGAATGCCAATTTGCAGATTTTTTTGGTGTGATATTCTAAGTTATTTTTGCAAAAATCTAGGGCTCTACTACATGACTTTAAATGATTCTTTTTAATTATAAAATTCTTTATGATATTTTAATGTCTTTATGAGGTTAGAATTGAGTGATTTTATCATTATTATATCCAGCTCATTGAGGTACACATTTTTTACTAGAAATTTATTAAGAATGAAGTTCAATTGATTTTGAATTTATTTTTTAAAATTTTTTACTTCAAATAATTAAGTCAAATTTTTAATTTGATCAGGCAATTTTTTCTTGAATATCTAAAAATGAGAAATGAGAAAGTAAAGAAATTACAATACTAGGGAGAGGGAGGGAGGGAGTCATAAATTTAACATCTTAGTATTGCGTAAAATTCAAGCACATCTTTTTATCATTGATAATAGGTGTAATATAGCTGTGTTGAATATCATTCTTAGTGATAACATACTACAAGGGTCATAGTCGATTGCTGTAGAGGCAGTAGTATGTCATTAATATTGTAGATGATGGTGGTGGCATCAGCTTCTCACATACGTAGTTGAAAGTCATGATAGTAGTTGGTTGTGTGAGTCACAATTGATTGTCTCAGAAGCGATCATTGGCTATAGAAGATGCAGTAGAAAGCTGCAAGAGCTGTGAACCACGTAGGTGACGATTGATCATGTGGGGCGTTGATGTGAGATGTGATGGCGTCTGTAGGCCACAGGAGCCTGAGTCGGAAGCTGCACAAGCTGTGAACAATGTAGACCATATTTAATCACATAAGTTGTAGGGGTGAGCTGTGACGACGCCTGTAGGCCACAGAAGTCTGAACCGAGAGCTCCATGAGTTGTGAACCATGTAAATCGTAGTTAGTCACGTAAGCCCTTAGTGGTGGGTTTTGATGGCGTTTATAGGCTACAGGGGTCGGAGTCGGGAACTGCACGAGTTGTGAACCATACAAGCCGTAGTTAGTCACATAGGCTGGAGTGGTGGGTTGTGATGATGTACATAAGCATCAGGGGCTGAACTCATGAGCTGCACGAGCTATGTGCCACATAGGCCATAGTTGGTCACATATGATGTAGTAGTGAGTTTTGATGACACCTGTAGGCCGAAGTGACAGGAGTCGAGAGTTGCAGAAGCTGTAAACTATGTAAATCATAGCTAGTCTCGTAGGTCGTAATAGTAATCTCTGATGACGTCCGTAGGCCGCGGAGTCGGAGTTGGGAGCTTCATGAGTCGTGCGCAAGTAAGTTGTAGTTGGTCACATAGGTCATGGTGGTGAGATGTGATGACGTCCGTAAGCCCGGGAATCGAAGTTGGGAGCTGCATGAGATGTGTGTCATGTTGGCCGTAGTGGTGAGCTGTAATGACATCCATAGGTCGTAGAAGCATGAGTCGGGAGTTGCACGAATTGTGAACTACATAGGTCGTAGCTAATAATGTAAGTCTTGTTGTGGGTTGTGATGATGTTCATAAATCGTGGGGGTCAGAGTAGTGAGTTATAAGAGCTATGTGCCACGCAGGTCATAGTTGGTCACTTATGTCATAGTGGTGTGCTGTGATGACACTTTAGGAGCTAAGCATGGAGTTAGAAGCTGGACGAGTTGTGCACCACATAGGTCATAGTTGGTCATGTTGGTCGTAGTGGTAAGCTATGATGATCTTCGTAGGCCGCAGTGACGGGAGTCGAGAGCTTCATGAGTAGTGGACCACATAGGTCATATACGATCACATAGGTCGTAGCGGCGAGTTGTGATGATGTATGTAGGCACATCAACCATAGTTGACGACAACATTGGCTATCGACTGCAGGAGCAAGAAGACAACAATGATCGATGGTGGTTGGCGGTTGCAAATGTAGGAGGCCGATGGTGGCAACGGTGGACGAAAGCGATGGAAGCAACTAGAGGCGGTCATGCTCGAAGTGGGTCGATATACGGTGCAGGATGCTGGGCTGCAGTGGCTCCTTATGCAAACTATAATCTTGATCTAGCTCAGTGTCTAAGTCTCCTTCTCATGAGGTGGTTAGGGCTCTATTTCTATTGCCCAAGTTGCGAATAAAAACGAAATCCAAGGCACTCTTGATTGGATGATCTAGCGAGATCCCCTTGATCAAATTACGTTTGATGGACATTTTAGAGCCTTAATGAAGTCTGAATTAAGTGATCGTTGGGCTTGTTGAATTTGTCTTGCCGAGGCGCTTAATTTAACTATAAGCATGTCATATTCAAAATCAATTCAACTTTCCAATTATGTTCATCTCGGATTGAACCAATCTTGGTATCGTTGGTTTGACTGTAAGTTTGTTGAATCTGAGTTCTGAATAGCATTTTATAAAAATTCAAATGTTTCTTTTTTAAAATTTATCTCGAGATTTATGTCATGACTTAAAGACTCATGTTTGGATGTTAGAAATTTAATCGGCTCGACCGATTGACTGTGAATTGGCCATAGGTCCGATTCTTGTTGGCAGAAAAAACCACTCTCGCATAGAACCACCGAGAACCAGATTAAACTGGCAGTTCAACCCCCGGATATACTTCCCAATTTTATGTATTTTACATATCAGACACCTAAACTCTATCTTTTACTTTTATACCACCCAAATCACTCATATCAAATAAAAAAAAAAAATCATTATCACAAAGAAATTTAATTTACAAACATACCACTCAATTTTATTTATTTACATATCTAACACCTAAACTTTTTTTTTTTTCATTTTATACCACTAAAATCATCCATATCACATAAAACATATGGCTTTAAATTTTTAAAAGCGGATACATGTTTTCATGCATAGATAAAATGACATATGTTAAGATTAAATTTTAGGCGTTAGTTATTTAAATACACATGAATTGATTGGAATGTAACTCTTATTTATTGTAGTTTTTATATACATTTATGATTCATTAGCTCATTCTCAACCATGGTTCAACATTTGAATCGAATATCGGACATTTCCTTCAAATAGTTCAATGTCCGGTCCAATTTTCACGACCTCCAGTAATCCCAAGCCGCCCCTAGAGTAAAGCCACGCCTACATTGATTAACCATAATTTATATCTCGGCATCTTCAAACCTTTCATTTAACTGCAAAATGAACTGAATATTATATCCATTTTACCGGACAAATTATATACACTTTGTCTTTTATGTTTATGATATTTAATGATGTAATAAATCAAACATGAACATCACAAATTATTAATTCATAAATCAGTGTGGCATCAGCTTTTGGGAGACAAATGATATGATATTTTTAAATCACTACATTAATTTGATTTTGCATTCTAAAATAAAATTTTATTCATATTTCATTTTCGGTTAAATATGCTAAAAAAAAAGGAATATTCTTGTTCAAAGTTGATTAGGATAAGCTTAAAAAAAATTATCCTTAATATATTCTAAGGGATTTGAAAGTATAATATGGCCTTCACCTTAAAATTTTAAAGATAACTTATTTATAATTTTAACAATTCTATTGTTTTTTTATGGCAATATCTTTATAAGTTTATAGTCAATATTATGAAAATGATTTTAATGACGGAATATAATAATTTTAATGTATTGATATTTAATCATGTATTTTATATAAAAATGTTTATTATTGTTAGAACCCACTTTGATGAGAGTTGAATTAAAAAATTTCTATTTAATTTCTTTCTATCAAGTTAATGAATCTCAAAATATTCTTCGAAGCAAAGATAAAACATTGGTCGGATGAAAGAAATGTATAAGAAAGAGTGTGAGAGGGCAAGTGACAAATAATACTAATCATCTGGAAATAGATTAAAAAGTCTTTTGACTCCCCTATTTATAGGTCATTGGAGGTGTCTAATAAAGTACATAATTGTTCCTTATTTAATGAGAACGTTATAAAAGATTTATGAGCCATTACACCTTTATATATTTGTAATCAACTTTGACATCTTTAATTCGTGAAAATAGTTGTTAGCTTAGTTTCGTATTTGTGTCTGTTTTGGCACTGTTTCGTATTCATAACTGTTTTGCCTAGTTGTATGATATTCGTTAGGTCAGCTAAAAGTCATTTGGGCGAGTGATAGATATTTGGTCAGCTTTAGTGAGGGAGTCTCTCATGAAGACTCATTTTTCTTATGGAGGGTTGTCCATCTCGCATAGAGCGCATAACTGTAATCTGATTGGCAACCTTTCTTCCGTCTAAAGATATTCACAGAAGGTCAGGTGGAAGTTCCTTTAAGCCACCGTTGAGCTTGTGAGTGCCCTTGCATGGGTTAAGTTTTCGTCGGTCTAGATTCGTGGTATTCTTTAGTTCGAACAAAATTTCATTTATTCAGCTCATGAGTTGATCGACCAAAATGATACTAGATGGCTTGATCTTTTCTTTATTAGATGAGTTAGATTTCCTTGAAATTTATGGAGTCACGTTTCCATTGTACATCAGCATTTACTATAAAATTAATTTTATGAATAAATAAAACATCAACTCTTACATAAATTTATTTAGATTTAAAATTAAAAGGTTGTTATAAATATTTAAGAAAATTTACGTACGAGATGGTTGTTGTATATTTACATATTTAAAATCAAAATCTTGATATTCATATTTATAACCTTTTGGTGTGGTAAATTTATGAATAATAGAATGTATTTCACTTTAAAAGTAGGTG
>NEWO01000079.1:1337270-1370607 GCA_003013225.1 Phalaenopsis aphrodite
GCCACGATTATGGTAAGATAGCCATACTAAAATCTCATTCAGACGTCAAGTCTTCAAAAATTGCTTTTAGACTATGGGGCAACTTTTATCGCAAAGAGTGCTTCCTCGGTACCCCTCACTGTACTGGAATTTCTTTTCAACTAGATCAAGAAAGCTTATCTCTTCAGGATTCTATACATGGGCTATTTTACAAGTACATGCACAAATGATGGGGGGACAACAAAATCAAAATCAACAACTAACAAGTTTCTAGATGTTATTCTTGACTATGGTTGCAGCCATATCTCCAAAAAAAAGTACGGTCATTTTGACATAAACCTAGTCTCCAGAAATGCAAAATGTTTTCGGATACCTCACTCCATGCTTAGTTGTTTCTAAGGAGACTTGATTTGACCTATTTCATCACAAGTCATAGTCATCGTGCAGAAGCTTCGAATAATAGTCTCAGATACATAAAAAACTCTTGGTGAATTTCATATGACTTTTTCCATCACATGTTAACATTGTCGAGTGGAATCCCTGGCTATACAACCTAAGATAAGTGTTACATCCTATATGAATTATCAACTCAACTCTATTCCAATAAATGTTGACATTGTCGAGTATCTTTGGCTATATAACCTAGAATTAGTCTTACATGCCTATTAGATTCTCCATTTAACTATGTTCCAAAACATGTTAACATTGTTGAGCATTTATAGTTATACAACTAAGAATGGGTCTTACATCTCCAATAGATTCTCATCTTAACTTTGCTCTAATACATGTTAATACCGTTGAACATCTTTGATTTTACAACCTAATGTAGGTTTTTCATCCTTCATGGACTATAATTAACTTCTCTCACTATAGGCTATAGTCGTCCAGCAAACACACTCTAAACAAACAACCTAGAAAAAATCAATCATTTTTAGAATTTTCCACCCTTGTCAATCATCATTTTGTTGTGGGTGTTCAATATGATGAAGTGACCATAAAAAACATGATGATGAGTTGCTTATTTGTAATAAAGCCGCTAAATATTAAAACCAAAATGAGGTATAAATGAAATAGGATAAGAAGAACACCCCTATTTAATTTTATTATTTATGAAGCACAATCTATGAGATGCAATCTCCTGCTATTTATAGATATACGACATAATAGCAATAATATAAGACAAAAGGGTTAAAAGTGTAATAGTATGGCTAACTCTAAGGTCTGTTTTTGTTGCATTTGATTGGTAGATTACGCTTCAATTTTTGCCAAAAGGGGGCCCAAAGTAGCTAACCGTAAAGTGGATGGCCCAACAATGGGATTTATTGGGCCTTGCATTCTGATGCAAGCTTATTGACTGAATTTAAAGGTGACCTGAAAATGCGACATATATACGCGTTCATACTGAAAAAGCCCATACTGATGAAGCAAGGATGGCTAAGTCCAGATTGATATGTGATGTGTTGTGGTTCTGTACTAATATTTGACATTCAAGTAAACTGCATCATACCAAATAAGAACAATAATATGAAAACTGTTTTAAACCTGTAAATTATATTTTTATTTGTTTCTCATCAAATATTAAAAGCCGAATAAAACCAAAAGCATGACCCAATTTTATTTTCTTTAATTTAATTTTAAACTCAATTTCAATTTTTAGTATGCTATTTTTTTTTTCTTAAGTAGCTTTAAACTTTAAAAATATGTTAGGAAGAATTCACATGAGCTACTTCGACGTGCAGTTGTTAACTAATTTTGGACATTGGTTGGGCTTCCAAAACTTCATGGCCCGTGGTCTCAAGCATTTGAAGTAAAGCCCAGCACAAAATAACTCGTTTCCTCACGCGCTCGTCACATTTGTTTCTATTGACAATTTTACTTTTGAAGGTAAACGAAACAACAACATGTATATATATATATATATATCTATGTATGTATGGTAGGTAAGCGTTTATGTTAGGGATGTAAATGAGTAGAAAGAGCTAGAGCCTCCCTCGAACTTAAATTTACGAATTCAAGCTAACTCACGAGCCAATTTGTTCAATTTAAAAGAGAGAAAAAAATATCAACCTACTGTATTGTTAAAATAAAATGACAAATAAAATGAGCAATTAAGATAAAAAATACTCAGATATCAATTAATATAAAATATTAAATGTTATTTTAAAAATGTTATTAATATTTTAAAGAAAAGTTCAATTTGATGTATATTGAAAATCTTTTATATTAATATTTTCTTAAATGTTCCGGCTGACGATCGAGCTAACAAGTTGAGTCAGGGCTAGTTTGAGCTTGGCTTGTCAGCTCACTGAGTCTAGTTCACCGACCACTTATCTAGCTGAGCTCGAAACGAGCCAACTTGACCCACTTACTCCCCGAATTTATAAGATGACTAATCTTCTCCAAACATTTTAACCAAATGAATGAGCCAACATATGGTGAAAAGGGCCCATTGGCGCTCGAATGCATTTTTCTCCTCCTAATTCTTTAATACTGAATGAATAAAAGAGGAAAACCAATCTGCCCAATAAATTCAGATCAGACAAATTCCAAATAAATTTCTAATATTATAAAGTAATTTTTGCACATTGTTAATCAGAAGCCAAGAATATTTGCACGAAAGTGGCAAAAAGGATCTCATAAGAATTTTTTTTTGAAGGGCGGAAATGTAATATTTAATTTGTTCTAAGAACATTTTCTTTCCGCCGTTTAAAAAAAAAAGGGACGGCTCCCGTGAGCTCATTATGATCAAGTCGACTTTAATTTGTAGATGCATGGTCCCTACTAAGTTAATCTGATAAGGTCGAACCATATGGATAAATCTTTCTACTACAAGTTGGCGTCCAAGTTGGTCAATAAAACTCTTTGGCGTTCAAACTAAGGCAAGGAAAAGAAGAACCACAGCATATATATATATATATATATATATATATATATATATATATATATATATATATATATATAGACGCACACACATTAGTTGCATTTAGATTTTAATATTATTATTTTTTAAGAAAGATGTGTTCCTAAATATTCATTTGATTAAGTATGAATCAAAACATTGAAGATAGTGCATGCATAAATAATATATTTGTATTTAGCTTCTTAAAGATAGTGCATGCATAAATAATATATTTATAGGTTATGCCTATTATGTATTGATAGTAGAATACATGTATATACATTTCATACTTTATTATAATTTATACGTCTTAAAAATGAAAATAGTGTATATAGTTATATAGATTGATAAATATGAATGAAAACTAAGGAAAGAAAAATGGCAATTAAATTTTTTATTACCTCTATACAATATGATCTTAAAAGCAATTTGAGATCTAGCAGTCTATCAAGTTAAGCTTCTAATAGTTAAGAAGAATGTCATGTTAGATCGTGCATTGAAGATGTGTCACTGGCATGTTCATGTTCTAAAAAACTTCTTTATTTTACTTTTTAAAAATATATTTATTTGATGTGTTTTTTTGCATATATTTTTTTTTATTTTTTAAAAATAAATTAATATATTTTTGAAAAAAAAACTCAAAATAATACTGAAGTGTTTAAAATGCTTTAAAAAATAATAATATTTAAATCAAATATATTAAACATATTTTATTTCAAGGATTTTGTAGAGAAGGAATACAAAATTAGATAAGCAAGCTTCATAAATGTGCATCATGTGTCTACATCAAAGCATCATAAATTATAATCAATTAACCCAATATTTCAAAAACATTGTATTTTGTTCACCCCCATTTAAGTACATTTATACTATTTTTGAAGACCATGATGCAAAATAATTGGCAAGCTATATCAAAATATATGCCGACATGTCTATTTTATGATTGATTTTTATTTTTAATTAATTGTGTATGAAATTAATGTAAATGAAAAAAATGCACATCACATAATTTTAAAAAATGTAAGAACATGAAGAAGAAATTAAGAGAAAAAATAGAACATGTTCTTAAACTGTTGGTTGAGAACTTAATATTTCTTATAAGAGATCTTGAGTTCAAATATCTTATATAAGTAGTGTGCATGTATTTATAATTAAATGTGCTCAATTTTTTTTGAAATAATAAACAATTGAAGCTCATATTAATGCCTAATGCTACGCTCTAAAGCTTGGACTTAACTTTATCCTCCTAATTATAGACCAGTTCGAATTTTTTGATTAAATTATTTATATGATAGTAAAAAAAAAATTTATGAGTTTGTGGGGAGAAAATATTAAGTGTACCGTTCAAATATCCGTCTGCACAACGCCGGTCTTGTGCACAATCATATGATTCGTCATGAGGGAGAAATATTTGCGTACGTAAGTCGTACGCAGAGTTGCCTATATATTAGGTTATTCGAAGGGTACATGTATGTTACACTTTGGTTATACTACTTGTAAATCATTCTATAGCATAAGTGTAACCTACATGTACCCTTCGAACAGTTTAATATGTACGCAACACTGCGTACGTCAAATATTCTTCGTCATAAGGACAAACGATGGCAAGGCGAAATATTTTCTTGATTTTAGGGCTTACTTGACATCAAACTTAACTTATTATGAATTCATTTTATTTATAATACTTTAAAGTAAATTAATATTTTTATTTCTAAAAATGTTAAAATAATTCTAAAATATTTCAATTTCTTTCAAATATTCAAAACATTTAAAAACTATTTTAAATTTTTATTAAAATAAAAATCCCCATTGACCGCCATTACAATCATTAGCCGTAGATATTAGGAAATCACATGACACGCCTTAAACTCATTTGCTGTTCCATAAAAACAAAAACTAATAAATATTAAATATATTTTATTGTATAATAAATTGTAAATAAAATTAGAAAAAGAAAAAAAAAAAAACAGATTGCCAGGCTCTTATTATTTATGTAAAAGAAGAATAAAAATTGCTTGTTGATAAGCTGTCCGGGCTGTGCGGGCCCACTTGTATTCCGGAAAAAACGTGCCGGAATTGGGAAAGACTTTGCCTTGCCGACAGGAAGTAGTATGATCCAATAATTTCAAACGACAGGAGGATAAGAAATTTAAAAACTTTAAAACTTAAAAATTAAATTAACTTTAATAGTTATAAAATAAATTAATTAAAAATCATATAGAGATTTGATATTAAATAGAATAGCTATATGTGATTCTATCTTTAAATTAAATTGTTGCATGCATTTATGACGGTAGAATAATATTTAATTTCTTGGCGTTTTAAGAAGATCCAACACACATAAATAACAAAAAAAATAGTGTGAGAAGATACGAAAACTTTTCACATAAAAAAAAATCCTAGAAAAGGAAAAAAATCAAGGGGACAAGAGAGTCAGAGCAATCCACTAGATGATTGTAAATACATAAGTTATAGTTGATAGTTATAAGAGCGACAACTAATCACAAAGGTCGTAGTGAGAATTGCAGTAATATTTGACCTTATAGGTCATAGCTGGTAGTTGCATGACCATCAGTTGGTGACGAAGACGGTAGTTAGAAGTTGTATTAGTGACTGACCACATAAGCTATAGTTGGTCACATAGGTTGTAGTTGATAGCTCTAGTAGTAGTTAGCCACATGTGTAAAAGTTGGTCATATAGGCCACAATTATAAAAATAAGACGTAGGTTGTAGTTGCAGAAATAATTATCCATATAGAAAGTAGTTCGTCACATAGATCGTAGTTGGTAGCTGCAATACCTTAAGTTGTTCATAGAGGCTATATTTGAAAGTTGTAATAGCAATTAGCCACATAGGTCATACTTGATCACAAAGGATATAGCTGGTAACTCTAGTAGCACCAGTTAGATGCAAAGGTTGTAGTAGAAAGCTTATAAATTAATTAGCCAAATAGGATGTGGTTGGTCATATAAGCCGTAGTTGGTGGGTATAGTAGCTTAAGATGGTCATAGTCGTAGTTAGAAGCTACAACAGCAATTAGCCACAAAGGTCACAAATTATATCATAGGCCATAGTTAGTACTTGTATTGGGTACATTGTCACAATGTAATGAGGAAACATCATTAGCTACCATAGTTCACCAATAGCTACAAGCAAGGGAGGATGACAGTGGCCAATGGTGGTTGGTGGCTACAAAGATCGAGAGTTATCACTGGGATTTTAATAGGACGTTATTCATCACAACATATCTGGGATACATTGTTACAACATAATTAGGATAAGTCGTTACACCATATTGAAGGTATGTTATTATACTTAATTTGATAATGGTGATCAAAGATGACCAACAGTGGTTGACAAAGGCCTGTGGATGGTGACTGATAATGGTCGACAACTATGGAAACTGAGAGTTATCTTTGAGATTTTAATACAATATTATTTTTTACATCGTATTTGAGATACATCATTACACTATATTTGAGATATGTTGTTAAGAAATCAATTTTGTTGATGGTGGCTAACAACAGGGGCTGATGGTGGTGATAGTCTACGATGGTGGTCGACAATGTTTGAGGCCAACAAAGGCCAAGAGTTACTGTAGGGACTTTTGCCCAGAACAAATTGAACCTCATCCTATTAATGTAAAATTCTCTTTTGTTTCATCACCCATGGATGAATGGATGAGTCGAAGCTACAAACAAATTGAACCTTAACCTATTAATTTGAAATTCACTTCTATTCAACACTCGTGGATGAATGGATGAGTCGAAGCTACAAACAAATTGAACCTGAACATTCTAAGGAAGAAATTTGAATACTTGCAGAGAAAGTTAACAGACCTCCTTTTATCTACGCTATGGGCACTTAGGACAACACCCTCAATGACAATCATCCAAACCTTATCCAAGCTCCTACACAAAAACAAAGTTATGTTGTCAGTTATACAATTTACATAGCCAAAAGGTAGAATTAGCCTCAAGATTTAAAGAGCATAATTTTGATGAGTGGTAAGAGATCAAAAAATATTGAATAGAATTTGCATTCGACTTGCTAAAAAAAAAAAGAATAGTTTGGTCCTCAACATTGATAAAAAAGAGAACGACTATCTCCTATGATGCTCATGTATGAGAGCAATGCCTCAAAGTTGGGGACCTTGTGCTAAAGAAGGCTGAACCAGATATGGACAAATGCTTTCATCATAAAAAAAAAGTCACCCTAGAGCATACAAATTATAAATGTTCACTGGAAAGGATATAACTCAAACAATGAGTGAAGATGACTTGAAAATGTTCTATCCCTAAAAAAAATTATATATTCTATCGCCAGGAATCACCTATGTGAGCTATTTTTCAAATTCCTTAAGCAAAGTTTACTTAGGGATTCTATTCGGTTGGGCTATTCATGCTACAAACAAAGGCATGATAATTATTTAAAAAGGTAATCGACTATTTCCCTAGGAAAGCCACAAACACTCAGAACTAGAATTTTGTAGGTGTGGCTCATAAATTCCCCAAGAAAGTAAGAACTTAAGGAGAGGCAATAGCCCTTGAGAAGGCAAAGGATAGTTCTCGCATACCCAGTTAAAAACTACCTTGAATCATCAAAATTCCCATGACTAAACAAGATATCTAAGAAATTCCTGAATTATTTCTTACTTGCACACCTACCTAAGAGAATTATTACCACTCTCATCCTTATATAATTGATCCAGTAATATGTATTCTAAGACTCAGGGAACTTGCATGCAGAGAGTTGCTTATTCTTCATAGACTAGACCAAAAGCCGCCATAATTAAAAAACCTACCAAGCCAAAAACGTGAAGCAAGTATGAAAGAAAATAAATTTTAATTCGTATAAAAAAATATCTGCATTCAAAACTTGGCCATTTGGTTGTTTACATTCTCTTGCCATTAACAACTCGAACTCTCTTTGCATTTACATTTATATTTAAAAAAAAAAGAGAGAGAGGAAGAAAAGATCTTTGGATTGCTTGGTTGACTACCTTAATTGTCTATTCATTGAATCGTGAGGCCTACTAATCACATATCCCTCTAAATTGAAGGAAAAAAAACCTACTCAATCGTAGGCTGGAGAGGGGTGGTGAGAAGGTGTAATAACTTCTTTTGAAGGTAAGAGAGACCAAGTCATACTGATTTCTCCAAAGGAATTCTAATTATTCCTCCATCACCTCGTGAGATGCAAAGGTAGTTAACCACCAACATTAGGTTAGACACTAGTTGAGATTTGTGAAAAAAAGGACACAAAGGATGCTTAATTATTGAAACATCATTGGAAGTTATGTAACATTTGATCAACCTCACAAAAAAACCTGACATCTAAATCCCAACCAGTCTCCTGCTCGTCGAGTTGTCCATCTATCTTAGAGGTTGGACAAATCCTTTGGTAGCCGACTTTAAGCATTGATAAGTCAATGTTTTGATCCAATGAACTAAACTTTTGCCCTTTGGCACTAGCAAATGAGAAGTTTAGAGGTCAATAAGAGGCAAACAAAAGTCATCCAACTCGTTTTCACCCCAACCTCTAACCCCTCACTGAGAGTTCACCAAAGTTTATTTTAGCAACACTCAAGTCCATTTAAAGTTTTTTAGTGTAGAGCTGAAAGGTCCCCTAGTACTTAAAGACAACAAAGGCAAAAGAACTAGTGGGAAGATTAAATGCTACATTCTAACATTGTTTA
The DNA here is from genome assembly GCA_003013225.1 of Phalaenopsis aphrodite. Lineage (NCBI taxonomy): Eukaryota > Viridiplantae > Streptophyta > Magnoliopsida > Asparagales > Orchidaceae > Phalaenopsis > Phalaenopsis aphrodite. The sequence continues at coordinate 1,345,848 of NEWO01000079.1, forward strand.
CCAACCAATAGCACAATGAGATATCACCACAGATTAAGATTGAGCATCAACATTAGCAACCACATCATTTCTTAGAAGATATTTTCTTACAACCAAAAATTAATCATCCTTTTTTAGGTTAGATGTCCTCATAGTTATATCCTATATTAGGGGGACTCGAGTAATATATGCAGACATAAGTTATTCGATCTAGCAACCTTAACAATTGGTATTCTTATTCTAAAAAAACCAAATATCTCAATCATGAATTTTTAATTCAATCATATTTTCATTATGAATTATATTATTCTTCTTACTAAGCTCAAGAACTATAAAGCCTCTCCACCTCCCTGTCTCAAAACACATACCAGGCTATGGTGGCTAAATTCCTCTTTTTGATAAGATATGTAATGCATAATGCATGAATTACCTTAGAGGCGAGTTTAAACTATTACCTTCACAAAGACTGATAAAATCTGCTTAATAAGTTTAGTGTAAGACACTAGTGGTGTCAAAAATTGACATGACATGCCAAGATGACTTGAACTCGACTCGAAAAATCCAAGTTATGATTGACCCAAATATTTTTTGAGTTGGGTTCATGTTAGAAAATTCAACCAGTTTATTATTCATGTTTGGTTCGGGTTGAACCCAAAAACCCAAACATGACCGAAAAAGCACGAAAGTTTAGGTCAGGTTTGGGTTAGCGGATCAAGCTTGGCTTCAGGTCGGTTTGGGTCTTAGTTTTTATCCCGTTTATTATTCGAGTCGAGTTTAGGTTGACCCTATTTTGATGAATTCAATTTCAAGTTGGACCTAAACCCGATTCGCTGACCTAAATTAACACCTCTATAAGACGCAAGAGAGAATACATGTGGTAAGGCAGTATAAGACTTGAGTCGGGCAAATCATTGTCATAGTATATTTACATTAGAGAGAAATAGACTTGTGTCTATGTCTAAAAATATTTCTATGGAACTCACCATAACATTCATCAATCTGACAAGTCCCTCTTGACATTTCATCTGACCAATTAATGCAAATTTCTTAATCAAGAGGATATTATTCAACTTGCATGGTCGAAACACTAATCACATTCAGCTTACTCTGATTTATGTAGTTGAATTCAACAAATGCTCAATGACTGAATGGAAAAATCCTAAGGTATGATTATTCTTAAGTTCATTACTCACTTGGACAGGAATCAATCACAAAAACAAATATCAAAAACATTTTATTTACAAACAAAAAGAAACAATAAAAACTAGAATGAAAGTGATGATAATAAAAAGTTGAAATGTGATTTCTTTTCTAGAAATGTTAAATCACGTGTTTGTTGAAACTGCTTTCTCCTTTCCTCTTCATTGTCTTCTTTCTCCTCCAGCTCGATAAGTTTCTCCCCATATTTCTTCATGTTTGACCATTCCGAGAAGACCACTCCATTCTTCACTAGGTTTTCCTCACTTTCCTCTTTCTCCTATGCATGACACTTTACAAAAGTCCCTCGACAATTTTTTTAGGAGTATTCATGGTCGTCGTCAGCTCCTTAATACGTGTAAATGTGGTGTTATGATAATATATGTTTTTTAAATCCTTTTGTATTTATGTGCAGTGTACAGATAAAAATTTAGCACTTGTAGAACATTATCACCAAAAGGTAGCACTACGATGCCATATACGAAGCACCTCAGTGTCTGTAGAGATTATTTTCAGCCAAAAACCAAAATCATGACATTTTGAGCATCATATGACGATGCTCCAACAACTATAAGAAAGTGTCCTAATCCCCGAAAGAGAAGCACTGCAATGCCCCACACCTCAATTTGAAGACCATACTTCATTAAAGGTGGTGAACAATCCCATTGTTGCCTCTCCAAATGTCAGCGCCTCGACGCTACACCAGCGACACCCCAACACTTCCCACAAACATAAGCAAATTTTGGGAGTTTAATGATGATTTTGTTGATTTTAATGTAAAAATATTTGTAAGAGGACTGGAGGATCGAGGGTTCAAATGATTTTTTATGTTTTCTAGAATTCTGCGTAGAGTAAGTGTTTGCATATCAAGCAAGGGAGGAAATCAAGGAGGGTGATTTATTTTTGCAAGCATGATATCATCAATCTGATTTTTTTTAATTCATTCTTATTTTGTAATACTAGCCTTGGAGTTTAATGCAATTCATAGTTGAGTTTTCAATTATGTTCAACACTTAAAATTTTCGATTCTTTCGATAAGTTTTTATTTTTATTTATTATTATTATTATTATTTAATCTTAGTTTCTTAGACGTTTGCATGCCTATGTTGATATTTTAACCTTTCATGTTTACTTTAAATTAAAATTGATCACTTGTATTATTAAAAATTATATAATCTAAAACTAGAAAATTTGCTTCTAAACATTTGCATTCATTATAATGAAAGAGGATGTCTCAAAGTTCTTGTAAGATTAAAAAAACTTAACCGTAATATGCAACTCATATGCTCGTTATATCTCGAAAGAAAATAAGAAGTATTAGACCCTCATTGACAACTATAATAGTAAAATCATTTGGAGGAACTTAACTTTTTGACTGAAACCAATTCAAAAAATATTTTCAAACAAGTAGAAAAACTCATTAACTTTACTAAGTCTTCCACTTTAAAATAAGATATATAAAAATTTTCAAAACCTTAGACAAAAAAGTATTTTGAACTAAAAATTAAAACTAATAGACTAGTAAGTAAACTACTTTTTTTTTTTTTTTTTGATCGATAACTCAGACTCAAAATCTGAATATTACTTTTTCAACATATATAATCGTGTGATTAATGTATAAGTCACCATATCACGGATCACCCCCTTAGTTTCCAAACCTCATCCCCCATGCCCCTAGAGCACATAAGTCCTCTAAGGCCTTGTTTGCTCCGACAGAAAAAAAGTGCATACCTCCTATGAGAAGATATTACACCTCAAATAATAGGAAACCTTCTCCAACTCCCCCATTTTCGTCATATTTTTCTTATGCGTATTGAGCACATGCCAATGTGAGGCCACTAAGAAGTTATTGGGCCGCCACCCAACTAACCCGAGAGCTGTCATGGAATCTCCCTCTTATCTTGTTTTTTACGGGCACCAAATTACTCTAAGATACTTAGTAATTAGTAAATTTATAAATAATGTTGCACCTTTAATAATTAAGTTCACTTTCTATATGACTGAGAAGAAAGCCAGGGATGCGCGTGGATGGCAGAGCTCATCCGGAACACCAAACTTGCATCATCTTTACAAGCTTACTTTACACGCTTGCTATTATCTGAAATATTCTTCTCTTCAATAGGCCCAATGAAAATGTGCATATTACAAAGAGACAGCAGTGATATATCATTGCGCAGGCCGAGCTGATGCAACGTGAGAGAATTCTTTCGTATATCTCATCATATTTGTGCCAGAAAAAAGTTATTCCATATTTTAATATTTTTAACATGACGTGAAAACTTTGGGGTGGTATTAATATAAAATTGAAAGTTTAGATGTTAGATACATAAATATATAGGAATCCTATAAAATTTGAATTGTGTGGTCTGTATGTAAATCCTATAAAATTTAAACATAAAATCATAAATTTAATGTAAATAACATTTGATATTACATTTTTATAACTATTTTATTTTTTTACCGAAGACAAAAAAAAAAATTGAATTATGTATTATGTTATTTTTTTGTCATGTCGTTTTAGTTTTAAAAAACGGGTAAATACTCACTATGGAATTAAAAAGGGAGGAATGATTCGCACGTCTGTCATTTGTGTACCCCAAAAAAGGGCAAGAGTACTTCTCGAACTAGAAGAACTACGCTCAAAATACACTGTAACCATTATTTTTTTAAAAAGTAATTATTAAAGCTCAATTTCCAAATGAATTATATATATATAATTTAATTTTTTAAATGGAATGGTTGAAGGTTATTAGAGGAGCTCCAGTCATTCCTAGTTGTGTTAAATATTCGAGTACTACACCCTATACACGACGGGATTTGAACTTATGATCTTTAAAAGGTCTGCCCTACCAACAAGCCACGGTACGCACATCAGCATAGAGATATATGTATATATTAAAGATGGTTTCCTTTGCTGTGGAGAGCGACTTGCACTATTATTCTTTTGTAAATTTAGTTGTAAATATATTTTAAAGATAACTTTCTTTAAAGTCCACATTTGAACTATAATTTTTTTCCTAAACTCAAATAATAATTTTCTTACCGCTATCACATTTTATTAGATATGATTGTAAGATTTTACTTGTTATTGTTGATGGCAACACGAAGCGAAAGCTAAATAGAGGTGTAATGGCTGACTAAAAATCAAAATAAGAAGAAAGCTGCCTGAGTAAACTCAAAAATTTTCCAAATTTTATCTCAGTTTATTTAAGACTCAATTCAAATTTAATTTGAGCTAGCTAATTAATCATGATTGACTCTATAGCCTAGCAATTGCTACAATAAATTTAAATAGTCAATAACCATTATTTTCGGGTAACATTTGCTTTTTTTGAGAATTTTAGTACATATAATTATTCTTTTAAAATAACATTAAAACCTTAAAAAAATTATCAGATATACATAAAATAAAAACCATTCAGTAAGAAAACATTAAAATATGAAAACCCAACAAGACGTCATAAATTCTAAGAAGTGATGAAATAAAGTAGAACATTTATTTAAATAGAGATAAAACAAATAGCCAAATCTAAGAAGTGTTGAAATAAAGTAGAACATAGATTTAAACAGAGATAAAACAAATAGCCAAAAAAAAGACAAATTAATTTAACCCCATAAAATACATCTGTCATTGAAAGAATTTTCACTCATCAGGCACCAAAACCATGGGTAAAATTTGAGTAAACTATACAAAATAACACACTATATTAAAAGAAACCAAAGAAAGAGATATGATAGAAACAAAATTACAAAGAACAGACGAAAAATAATTATAAGGAATCGAACAGAGACGGTAATACCAACCACATCTAGGATAGAAAAGCAAAACTTATAAGTAATAAAAAAGTTTAATAGAGTTAGGAATATCGTACTTAAATTTTCGATTTCTTGACTTGTGACTAACTAAACGGCGAATATAATGAATGTTAAAGTCCAATAATTTAGCATTTTTTTCTAAAGATGTTGGAATTACTTTCAAATAAAATAGAATAAGCCACAACATGCAAAAATAAAAAATAAAACATTTTAGTAATATTACAAGTAAAGTTGTCAGCCTATGACATGAAATAAAAAATATCAAAGGGTACTATAAAAGAATGGTCATTTACTAAATAATTTTTCAAAAGGAGATGAGAATATGAACATTCAAAGAATAGAGGGTCATGGGATTCATGAATAATGAACATTACACAATTTGGAATAAACCAACAAGATGAGTCTACAGACCTTTTTTTAAAAAGAAAAGGTTTACCAACAATAAACCAAGCCCAAAAAAACCATATCAAAATCTTCTGAACAACTAAACTTGAACAAGAAAAAACCCTCTGTTAAAGAAAGTAAGATAACTGGTCATTTCAACTTCCACATCTTACTAATATTTTGTTTGAGATTTTCATAGAAATACTTTCTTCCTAATGCATAACCAACTAAAATTAGAGCTGACTGCATAGAATCATTATCCACTACATCATCCAAAAAAATTACTTTAACAGTTGAACAAGAAGCATAAGAAAGATTAACATCAGTAGAATCGTTAATATTGAATGAAACCAAACATTTTCTGTTCATATTAGAACCAAAATCAGAAATGAATCCTAAAGAAGTAGAGGGTAAAGGAGGATAAGAGAATTCCAAAAGAAAATAAAGGACAAAGACAAAAAAAAAACAAAACTAATAAAAACACAGAAAAGAAAGAAATAAAGAACAAACTCAAAGATATTCCAAGAGAAATGGAAAAGAAGAGAAGCGCAATGCCAAAATTCGAATAAAACCAAACAAAAGGAAGAAACTCTAAGACAACATGAGAAAGAAGTAAAGAGAAAATTGAGGAAAAAAGAAAACCAAAAGAAAATAATAGGAAAAACCCAAATAAAAACACAGAAAAAGGAAGAAAGAAGAAAAAATCTAAAAAATCACTCAAGATAAACGAAAAAATAGAGAACCACACAGTCGGAATGCAAAAAAACCCTCGCAAAACACCTCTTAGCCCCTCTTGTCAGGTTTTCATTGGTTTATTTAGCTTTATGTATGCTCAAATTAGTGAAATACAAATTCTCTTTGTATAATAGTAATCTCAACTTCAATCCAATATTTTTAATTTATTCCAATACAATTTATATTCACATATTTTGATATTTTGTAGCTTTTAATTATTCTTATAAAATTAAATAATTTATTATTTAAAATTTAATAAGTTTTTTAACTGATGTACAGACTATAAATTATTTGGTTTACTAAAATGAACCCTCTAACAATTAGAACTTAAAATTAATGTAACAAATAATATGTGACTGTTAAAAAAACCAATTTTAAATTTATGTTGTCCAGTTTTGCCAGCACTACGCGTCTTGATTATGTTTTAATAATAATTTTCCAATGATAAAACTAATGTGTATATTGAAATTACAAGTCCACTTTTTTTTCATAAATATTTCATAGACATTTATAAAAAAATAATGAAATGATGATGGTTTCATCTCCCTCATCTTTATAAAAGTATCATCTTCATTATAATAAAGTATTTTTATTCTATATTTTAATTTAATTATTATGCTTTTTCTATTAAATATTTATTAACTTCATCTGTAAAATTGCGCTAGCTGTTGATCATACGTATTTTAATATCAGTAAATGTTGTAGATGTCAATTGATCATCTACATGTAATTAACATTATCTTCTATTTTTAATTAATAAAATAGTTATGATTAGCATATATCTTTTTAGGTGAACAAAATTATTAGATGTACACGCAAATTCGGGTGGCGCGAATATTTGCAAAAAATTCTCTAGCTTAGCTGTTAGAGTGGTTGAATCAAGTCCACTTGCCAAAGTGGCTGAACCAAGCCTATATGCCAAAGCGGTTGAGTTAAGCTGACCTGCTGAAGTGGTTGAATAAAACCCGCCTACAGAAGTTGTTGATTCGAGTCCACCTCTTGAAGTGGTTGAACCAAGCCCTTCTGCTGAAGCAGCTGATCCGATCGTTCTCACTTTCATCAAGAGAATAACCTAGCCTACTTATACGAGAGTAGAAATTCGAGGAAGCAATCATAACCAATAAAAACATATTTCAATCAGTTATTAAAGACGCTGTCTGATATTAGGGACTCTGTCCCTTCACTTAGAAACCAAATATGGTGTTGTACTTGCAATATCTGATATTAGTGGCAGTACATAGTCTCAATATCACAAACTTTCCAACAAGATATCATAGAAAGGCATCATGTAATTATAAATATGTACTACTTTAATTATTTTTGGGTTTTTCTCTCTCGTATGCAAAAGATGGAGAAAAAGAAAAAATGTGTGATCCAACTTTTTCCTCTCAAAAAAAAAAAAAAACTCCAGCTTTTGCTTAATTTTTCTCTCTCCCTCCTTGAAATTACTACAACTTGGGAACCACCGGAGGAGCCACCGCCTCCAGCTTAACACAGATAAAAAAAATTAATACATTTCCTAAAGTCCCCTCAAAATAATCTTGTCTATAGCTTTCTATTTTTGGAAAAATTATTGTGTCTGCCCATCGCACGCAGGCAGAGATGCGTGCAGTGGGCCAATAAAAACTTTTCATTTACCAAAAAGTGTATGTCAGTGAGCCAACTTTTAAATCTATTATGTGACATCTACTATATATCTATGATATAAGATGTACGTGCTCACAAATAATACGAGACCTCACGTACTGAAAAAGATTCAACATTAAACTTATTTAATAAAGGATTTACATATATCTTACAATTCTTATGTATTTAAATATCAAATTTCTATAGTTTGATTTTTATTTCCCAAACACTCAAATTTTCAACATCTGCCAATGTAAAAACTTAAATTGCATGCATGAACGGTGCAATTAATACCCGGAAGTCGTAAAAAAAGTCAACCTATACTACTCTTTGCCTTTAGACCTTCATCTATATATAGCTGATTACGCTTACCCTTTGAATTGATCCCAATTTAAGTCTTGTTCAAAGTTGCCCAGTCCAAGTAGAAATATTATTTATTTCTTAAAGTATTTTTAGAAAGTCGTAATAAGAGACGCCATAGCTTGTATTTTGTACTTCTTCCAAACCGAAGTACAACAAGCAACATGCGCAATTTGATAATTATACAATGACCACTCTCTCCCTCTCCCTCTCCCTCTCCCTCTCCCTCTCCCTCCCTCTCTATATAATACTAAATGGTCAATAAAGGCAGGCCCTGAGGACTTAAAAAAAAATAAAAAAGGAAATATAATGCAAAATATGATATAATAATGCAAGGTTAGACGTTGACAAATATCTCAAAATTTTAGTTACAATAGAATTCGGGTAGCTCATTTATAGGAGAAGGTTTCAACATTTTCTCTTTAGATAACCTAATTTGATGCATGTTAAAACCAGAGAGATAGGATGGGGAAGGGGGAAGGAAAAATAAGGGCATTTATATAAAAATATCACCCAATTTCAGTGTATTTATATATCTAACACTAAATTAACTTTATTTTTTTTTTTTACAATTGTATCACTCAAATCTTTCATATCACATAATAAATACACTATTTTAAGTTTTAAAAAGAATTACATATTTTTATGTATAGTTAAGGTGACATATATGCAAAAATTAAAGTTTATATAAATACATAGGAATTGGCTGACATTTACATGTAAATCATCCAAAAAAAAAAAGTAGAGGAGAGATTTTTGTAATAATTATATCTAAGTTTTTATTTAAAAGCGGTCTTCAAATGACAAAGTCATACTAATTTTTGTTGATGCTTGACTTCACATAAAGAGGCAAAGGCATGATCTCATGACAAAAACTGGTTAACATTTTGTTATATAAAGTTACTAGAGAAATAGCAAGCATCTAACTACACTATAGGCTTCTAAATGCAAATGATAATTTTTTTTTTTTGTCTGGAAATGAGATTGAAATTGCTCAAAATTAGATTAAATGCTCATTTTTCTTTTATTTTATCAAAATATTGATCTTTGAAATAAGAGATAAGATACATTGATCACTTTTTAAAATAAAAGTATAAAAAAAATTTCATATATTGATGATTATAGCTTTCAATGCTATAAGCATTTTTCCTTACCGACATATGTGTGTATATTGTATGATAATCTTTATGTTACTTGATTGTTAATTTATAAGAAAATGAAAATATAGAATGTGTATTAACTTTCAAGTCAATTTTCCTCGAACCAATTAACGATTAGAGCAAGCTTAACCTTCATGAACCAATTATTTGTCTTAAACTAAATTTTTTAATATTTTAGAGAAAACACAATGTTTCAAAGTGTTAAAAATGAAGGTGATACGTATTCGTAATTATAAGTACATAGGTCCACTTCTCAAGAATTAAAGAAGATGGAGTTAAAAATTTGATCATCATAGATGAACAAAGTAGTACACTGATAATAGTTGTAATCTAGTTGTAATGATTGTAGTTCTCGGCAATAACATGTAGCAAAGGTTGTTGTCAGTTGCTAAGAAGGTAGTAGCCCACCATAAATGTTTGAGGCATTGGATACAGCGTCAGCTTGTCATAGAGGTCGTAATTGAAAGTCATGATAGTTTTTGGCCATGCAGGTCCTAGATTTTTGCTTTAAAAGTGTTGGTTGGCCATAGAAGCTGTAGTAGAAGCTTATGGGAGTTGTGAGTCACATAAGCCATTGTTAGTCACGTAGACCATCATAGTGAGATGTAATAACATTCATCGGCCACAAGGACTAGAATTTAAAGCTACATGAGATGTGAGCCTTAAATGCCATAATTGTTACTCATGTATGCCATAATGATGAGATGTAATAACCTATGTATGTTGTAGAGATCAAAGTAAGAAGTTGTGTGAGTTGTGAACTGCACAGGCCCTAGTTTTAGTCACACAGGACGTGGAAAGAAGTGTGTAATAACATATATTAGCCATAGAGGCCAAAGTTGAGAGTTATATGAGCTATGGACCATATATTCTATAATTCGTGATCACGTAATCCAAGTGGTGAACCGTAATGACATATGTACACCACAAAGCCAAAGTTGGGAGCTGCATAAGTCATGAACCAAATAGATCATAGTTGGTCATGCTAGTTGAGTGGTTAGCTACGACAACTTTCGTTGGCCATAAATACCAAATTTGGAAACTGCATGAGGATTGTACCACATAGGCTATAATGACAAGCTATGATAACGTTTAGAGTTCGTATGTCATTGAGGCAGAAGTGGGAAGCTTCATGAACTGAGGACCTCATAGGTCGTAGTTGATCACGTAGGCCATAATGAGAAGTTGTGATAGAATTTGAAGGCCACACTGGAAAAAGTTGGAAACTGCAATGAGTTATAGACCACATAGGCCATAGTGGGCCATGTCATAGTAAAGAGCTTGATGAGAACTTCATAGTCTGAAGAAATTCGATGTATTTTGAGTTTGGTGGCTGTGAACGCCTATTGCAGGGAGTTGTCATTAGATCCTTGATAAGATGTTATTCATGGTCCCGAACTGAGATTATCTTGCTACACTGTATGTGGGGAGCTTTGTTACACTATCTTCATGGTGCGTCATTATACTGTCAATGGTGAGAATTGTTACATGGTCATTTGGGTGTGTCATTATATCATCTTCAGTGCATGTTATTACACCATCTTCAGGGTATTTTGCTACACAACATTCGGTACAATAAGCTGCCCCATCAAGTGCTTTGTTACTCTGCCATGTACGTCATAATTTCACAAGGGATTTCGTTGCAACGAGTTGAGGGTGATCAATGGTGGTCGATGGCTGCTGCCGGACAGTGGTAGGTGGTTGTAGGAGTGAGTAGTGTTTGTTGGACTTCGATGTAGAACTCGGGATCTCAATTTCTTCTCTTCCAAACTCTGAGCTTCCTCCAGTTTAAGGACTCGCCCTCTTTCATGAATGAGGTATAGTTTTATTTATAGAGTCTAAGAGAGGTCTTTTTATAATTAAAAAATGAATCTAGATTACTCGATCAGAAGACTTGGAGAGATTTCTTTTATCTAGCAATGTTTCATAGACATTTGAGTGTCTTATTCAAGTTAAAATTGAGTGATCTTGAGATTGTTTGATTCATCTTGTCAAGATGCTCGATTTAACTATAAGTTTGTCATATTAAAATTCATTTGACATTCCAATTGACCACCCAAAATTTTCAAAAGTGGTTAAACAACTTGATCCGAACTTGATCTGACTTTGATTGGTCATTTTTTTTATAACCGAGTCCATCTCTTCGAAACGATCAGTTTAACGTTATGTTTGTTTACATCAAAGTTTTAATGATTTTTAATTTGAGTTTAAATATTTTTTTGTTAAAACTATATCTTAAAGTTCGTGTTAATTATAAATGATAATTCTTTTTAACGAAATAACTATATACATATACATACATATACACGAGTGATGGCATGCCTGTATGTGGCCATGCGCAATAACCACATAGAAAATCAGGCGCATGAATATATGAAAAGGCGAATTGAATTAACACACACCGAATTTAGTTTCCGTTATCTAGTACGAAACCGCAGTTAAGACGTAATCTTATTTAGCATCGGTTGAATTTAATGATTTGAATATAAGTCAAATGGCACATCTCAGCTGTAATGTCTTGACCAGACTTTGCGAGCATGTAGTTTGGCATCATGTTTCGAGATTGGCGTTGAATATACGAACAGACTAACAAGTAACAACAACAAAATACTTCTTTAACTAATTCTCAAATAAAATATTACACTTAAAATGCATCTTTTCTCTAACCCCAAATCAAGAAGTTAAAAATAAATAATAAATCAGACCTCCTTTATATTTTCCTCATTAAATTAGCCGTCATAAGAAAACATTGGGCAGAGATAAAACATAGAAGTGTGGCAGCTAAAGAGAAAATATAAATTCATATTATTTGAAACATTGATATTTACAAATTTATCAACCATGTGATTTTTTTGGTCTATTCATGATCAAATTATTGAGAATTTGATCAAAATAAAAAAACATTAGTTAGTGCTTTACTATAAATTTTAATATTTGAGCCATAAATTGAAAAATAGATGAAAGAGAGTGATTGATTTGTGAAAAACCGGTTTCAGAGGGGCTCTGCATGCAATTGCCCCTGATCTATTTTATATCATACTGAGCAATATAATTTGTTCGTCTCTAACAATCTAACCCGATTTTTATTGCTTGAACAAAATAAAATGGCCAAAAAATTCTGTTTACAAAACCTAAATTTCCTATTTCCTCAATCCCCATCTCCTTCCCTAACTAATTACAATTCAAACGCCAACCAAACCTACACCCACTACAGACCCACCACACATTGCTTTTTAAACCAAGTCCCAGCGCCGGTCCTCCGCAACTCCGCCTCCAAACCCCTCTTCCCATTCTCGTTCACCGCCACCGCCGCCTTCACTATATCCACTCCAAACAGCCTCATCACTTTAACCGGCGCCGCTCCGCCGCCGCCGGAAGCCCGAATCCGGCACTCGATGTACAGCTGTCCGTCTCCCCCCTTCGAACGGTAGAACCCAACCGTATCCCCTGCTTTCAACCCCTTCTCCTTCACAAATCTGCTCCACCCCTTGGTCAAAACGTAACTCTGGCTACTATTCCAGTACGAGTACCGAAACCTCCACACCTTCCCTCCGCCATCCTCGAAGCCAAGAAGAACCCCCTTCGCTCCTTCCCCCCCGCTGACTCCCGGCAATGAAAAATGCTTCTCTGCTTGTTGCTTCGGAATCACGAGACGATTTAGCTTGCCGACATCGCTGGGCGTGACGGATTTATCGAAGAGATGTTCGCGCGCGGGCTTCGAGGCGGAGGGGTGGAGAGATGGCGGCGGCGATTGTCGGAGGTGGGAGTGGTGGAGCTCGTCGAGGTAAGTGTGTTTGCGGAGCATGTCGACGACCTCTGCTTTAGAGCGGGAGAAGAGGAAAGCGAGCTCATAGGCATCGGGGGAAAGAGGGGGGAAATTGGTGGCGGCGTCGCGGCCTCGGAAGCGTTGCGCGGCGGCATCGTATGCGCGCGCGGCTTCGCGTTCGAGGTTGAAGGTGCCGAGCCAGACGCGCTGGTGTTTCTCGTAGATCTGTGCGCCCCAGCGGCCGTTGGGTTGGGGGACGACGCCTTTGTATTGGGAAGATGGAAGCTTTCGGGATTCGGATGGCGGTTCGGCGAGTGTTAGGGTGCTGCTGCCGCTTCCCATGCGCTGAAGAGGAGGAGGAGGAAGAGGAGGAGGGGGGGAGAGGATGGCGGCGCAAGGGTCGGAGCTTGAGGAAGATTCGTCTACGGAGGAGCTGCTGTCCATTAATGGAGGGATGGAGATGGGGCTGCGTGTTAATGGCGAGGAAAGGGGGTGCGGGTGTTATATAGAGGAGGTTGGAAGAAGAAGATTCGTGCGAAGGGGAGAGACAGAATTTTATATAAGGGGCTTTTCTTATCAAAACGGGTACTAGTCATTACTGACCTTTATCCATTTTATTTATATTAAAGTTTATCTCTTTGAATTTAACTTTTTGCTCTTTATTAAATATATTTATAATATAAATAAATAGATCTGAATAATAATTATTTTTTTTAATTTGTATGCTCAGAGAAGCACGAAGGGATAAGGGGCAATTTGACTCAGCTTATATGTTGCGTCCGACGATTTCATAATTTTGTGATCCTGTTTATTTTACGCGTTCACTCGGACGGTCGGCTACAGGGCGCAAGGTATTTCACTACTCCTCCCTGGATCTTTCGCCGCTTCGAGAGGCCTGCATTCCACGTTTAGGGTGAGCTTATTACCTCTCAACCCTTCGATCCCGTCTCCTCTATCCCTCGACCCCGCTCCTTGTCGTTGCCCTAACTGTGAGATCAAGCTTTCCCGTCTCCTCTGTTCCTTGATCCCGCTCTTCTGTAGTTCGTGGATCGTGAGGTATACTCATCCAAGTTCTATGATTTGCAATTTTAGGGTTCTTGTCTCCAGTAAGAAAATGATTCAAAATTTTTTCCAAGTTCTATGATTCGAATTTTTTTTTTCTTTTCATGCGATGAAGCTTCGTAGAGAAAATGTTTTTTCATGTTTCTTTATGAAGGAAACCTAAAAAAGTTATTCAAGGGGGAATTTGATTACATAGCAGATATTTCATGAAAAATTTAATTTTTATGTTTTTTTTATGGAGGAAACCTAAAAAAATTAAACATTTCTATTGTAAATTGTTTAACCAAACAGGGACATAATAATCATTTATTCAACAATAACTCACAGTAAGATATTCTTAATAAACTGCTTCAAATAACAAGTCAACTTAGCATATTCTGATAATCTTCAGATTATCAGAATAATCTGCTTATCAGCAAATCATAAATAATCAACAACAGCCCCAAACGACCCTAAAAGATAGAGGTTATGAAAAAATTGAATTTGTATTATGTTATTGTGTTTAAATTTAATCAGTTATTTTTATAAATTATTTAATTTCTTAAACATGAACAAAATTAACATTTCTTTTCAATATTATGGTGGATTATTCGTAAAAATTATTTTAGAAAATTTTAAGTATTGAGAGCCACATAATTAAAGAATTATCTTCATAAGAATCATTGTATTTATTATTTATTTAGAAAATATACTAAAATATGTATTTTCTGAATACTCAAATCTTTCTTCGGAGGTAAAATTCACAGAATAAGCTGAACATCTCAGGCAGCTTTTGTTTACTCAAAAAGTAGCAGGATTTTTCTTAAGAGAATATTTACATAATGCCACACAACTCATATTTATTTACAAATTTAGCATCAAAATTTTCTTCTTTACATGCATGGCACTTAAATCCTTAAGATCATATCAAATCAACATTATTTTTATATTCTTAAAAGCAAAATTCACCTTTTGTGAGGCCAAAATGCTATATATATAAATATCAAATTTTAGGTATTAAATATGTAAATACATAAGAAAGTAATATGTATGGAAGTATAGAAAATTTTTGGAAGTAGTTTGTAGAGGATCTTCTCTTCAACTAAGAGGCTCGGATTAGAGTTATTAATTTCTAATTTAATTGTGGGTTAATTTTAATTTCAAATAAATCAACAAAATAAAGTGTGGATTGCCAAGGGAAAGGACAATTGTGGAACTAGTTCCACTACTGGAATGAGAAGAGAAGACAGGTGAAATGGATTCACATGAGAGGTGGGGCCAAGTTCTGTAAAATGGAGGATGGATGAGAAGGAAGGGTGCATCCCCCCTCTGCTTGGTTGAATGTTCTTGATGATCAGCGTTTATGTTAAAGAAGAGCCCATTTGTGTTGGTTTTTAATTAATTAAATTTGAATACTGCTATTAATATTTGATTATTAAATAAAGAAACTTGAACAATTTATTGTGAGAATGCATTAATGATAATAAATAAAATTATTTAAAGCACGTGAATAAATTAGTTAGGAGATCTGATATGAAGATTAATTAAGGTTTAATATAGAGTTTGTTTAAGGTTTGTTCAGGAGTAATTGAATCCCATCATTTTTTTTTATCCCACATCATTAGTGATGTGTGCCCGGAAGGACTCTTGTGGTAAAGTCGTAAATTTAGATTCTTAGCATCGGAAAAAAATTTAGAAAATACTCAAGTAATTAAAGAGAAGTGAGTAGAAGGAGACACTTCGATTTTTATTTGTAAGCCCCTTGAAAAAGGGAAAAAATTATGAGGCTATGTTCAGTTTAAATAATCTACTATGAATGACGAGTATAGAGGTTTACTTTTCTCTTAAATTAGGGAAGATAAAGTTATGAAGATGATCATTGTAAATGTGCAATAGTGGTTCATCGATAATTCCCGCAGTATGACTGTGATGAATGTAATTCTTGAAGATTGTAAGCTACAAAAGATATAATCAATTGTTATGGAGGCAATAATCTTTCGTGAATATTTTAGATGGTGATCATAGGTCAGCATGTCGTATAGACAGTACTTGAAAGTCATGATAGAAGTTAGCAATGTGGGCCGCAAATAGTTGTTTCAGGAGCGTCAGTTGGACATTGAGACCGTAGTAGGAAGCTACAAGAGCTTTGATCCACTTAGGCTGCAGTTGGTCATATGGGATTTAGAGATGAAGGGTGATGACATCCGTAGGCTACATAGACCAGAGTTGAGACCTACGCAGACTCTAAATCATGTAAGTCGTAGTTTATCATGTACACCATAATGATAAGCTGTGATGACTTTTGTAGGTCGCAATGGCTGGAGTAAGGACCTGCACGAGCAATCAACCAAGTAGGTCGTAGTTGGTTAGTTATGTAGTAGAGGTGAGCTATAATGATGTTTATAAGATGTCAGTATTTGAGTCGGGCTTTTTGCACAATCTGTGAACCACGTAGGATAAAGTTAGTCATGTAGGTTGAAGTGGTGAGTTGTGACAACATCCATAGGACACATGAGTCAGAATCGGGAGTCGCACGAGCTATGAACCATGTAGGTCGTAATTGGTCACGAAATTTATAGTGGTGAGTCAGGATGACTTTCATAAATTGTAGTGGTCAAAATCTGAAGCTGTAAGAGCTATGAACCACGTAGAAGGTAGTTCGTCACGTAGGACATAATGATGAGATGTGATGACATTTGTAGATCAGTTGAAGAGTTGTGAGCAACTTAGGTCATAGTTGGTCACATAGACTATAGTAGTGGGTTGTGATGCATTCTTAGGTTGTATGGATCAAAATCAGAAGTTGCACAAGTTGTGGACCATGTAGGTAATAATGTTGAGCTCTAATGCTGTTTGTAGGCCTCAAGGGGATGCAATCGAGAGTTCTACGAGCTCTAGACCTTTTAGATCATAAATGTTGGAGTTAGGAGTTGTTTGAGTTGTGAGCCACATAGGATGATATTGTAAGTTGCTATGAAGTATGTAGGTCGTAGGGGCTGGATTTGGGAGCTGCATAAGCTATATATAACATTTGTATTACATAGAGGCCAAAGTTTGGAGTTGTATGAGCCGAGATAATGTTTGTAGGACACATAGCTCTGAGTTAGGATTTGCACGATCTGCAATAATGTTCATAGGCTGCGGAGGCCGAAGTTGGAACTTGCATGAGTTGTGAAAATATTCATAGGTTATAAAACTGAAGTTGAGAGCTACAAAAGTAGTTATGACAATCTAAGGTTGGAACTACATGAGTAATGACAATTTATGTTGGTCGTAGATGCTAGAGTTCGAAGCTGGGCAAGCTTAGATTTCTTCTGTAGGCTATAGAGGCTACAGTCGACACAACACAAGTTGTTGACCGCGTTGGCCATATTTGGTCACATAAGTCATAGTTGTGAGATGCGAGGAGAGAACTTCAAGAGTCCATAGAAAGCCCTTCTTTTCTAAGTAAGAAAGTTATAGTTGTTGTTGTAGTGTGTGCCATTGCACCATATTTGGGATACGTCATTACGCCGTCTTTAGGGTGCATCGTTACACCATCTTCGAGATGTGACATTGCACTGCATGCAATGGGTCGTTGCACCGTATTAAACCTGTGTTGTTACACTGTTTTAGAGGTGTGTCATTGCATGTGATATTAGATGCATTGCTCTACCGAGTGCTTCAAAATTCTATAAAATACAATGAAATTTAGTAACACACATTATGACCCTGCAAAGGGATTTCGTAGCAAGTACGTGCCTGTCGATGGTGGTCAATGGCAGTTGACGACTATATGAGTAGGAAGTGTTCGCTTGATCTTTGATGTAGAAATGACATTGCACTTCTTTTCCTTCTCCTAACTCTTCTTCTGGCTCAAGTCTCAATCTAGGTATTTTCTCGAGGAAGAAGGTGGGACTTTATTTATACAGTCAAGGAGAGATCTCTTTGCAAATAAGGAAAAAATTTGAACCACTCCATCTGATGACCTAAAGAGGTACCCTTGATCGAAAAGAACCTCAATAATGTCAGAATTTAGTGATCTTTGACTCATTAGACTCATCTCGTTAAGACGCTTGATTGACTATAAGTTTGTCAAATTCATAATCTTTTTGACCTTCTAATTAAGCATCAGGAGGTTCCAAAAAAATTCACTTTCGATATAGGTTTGATTTGACTCGGATTGGGTCCATGTTTGTGTCATCGCAATCGTCTCCTTGAGCCAGTTAATTTGACTTTTGGTTTGCTAAAGTAAAAGTTCTATATCATTTTAATTGAAGATCAAATATTTCTTGCTAAAAAGATTAACTTAAGATAGGTGATGCACCTTGAGATCCATGTAGAATGACGAAAATTTGTTGATGGCGTAACATCATGGAATAAAATGATCCCGCAAGTTAACCAATAACATATATTAAAAGGAATATTGCAATGAGTTTGGATGAAGAACAATGATTGATGATTTTGACACCATGAAGCATCAAACATGATTTAAGATATGTATTCACAATGACTAAACTAAAAAAAAATCTTTTTACCTTATAAATTATTCTTAATTATCTTTTCCATTGATCTACGAGCGAGCATTTGATCAATTTTCAAATTGACAAACCAATTGCAACCAAAATTAAAAATTCATAAATCAAACCAATTAACATTTTGATAAAATCGACTTGAAATTCAAACCACATTAAACAATTCGGTCATTACAAATACGAAAATCTAGCTGTTGTTTGGAGTTCAATTACGAACACATTAAATTTACTTATCTTAAATGTATAATATCCATTGAATTTCATGAACCCTCCATCTCATTTTAGATTTGGGTTTTATTTGGATAAATACAAATTTAAACCGAATAAATAGCCTAAAAATTGAATATTGAGAATTAAACATTAAAAAATCGAATACATTTTTGAAGCGAAACTGAATTAATCAAATTTATTCGAGCTACTTAACAATTTACAGAATCTTTTTATGTAGAAATGACATTGCGCTTCTTTTCCTTCTCCTAACTCTTCATCTGGCTCAAGTCTCAATCCAGGAACTCGTGATAAACTTACTTGCTGAGTAAACAAGCCGAACACGAACAACTTTTTACAAACAAAGTTTTGTTTCATTATTGTTCGGCTTGTTTTGACAAAATTTAATTGTTTACAAGGCTACAAATATTTATAACTAATTAAAATTATTTATTAAAAAATAAAATAAATATACATTAAATTTTGTTTAAATAAATATTTAATAAAAATGATAAGAATTAAATCTTGCCCCTATCTTTAAAATCATACACTTGCATGATTAGGACTATCAAAACGGCTTATTGTTCGTGAACGGCTTACTAAGCAAATGAATCGAACACAAATAAATTATTTGAGCTCGAAATATAAACGAATCAAATACAAATAATAATATTTTTTAATAAGCCAAACGTAAGCTCGCTCAAACCCCCCTTAGGTTACACCCTTATTCGACACTCCCATGCTTGAATGAAGAATATTTTCCCCACAAAAAAATAAATATTTTAAAACAGCAAAGAATATTTTGCCCACGGATTGCGAGTTTCCAAAGAGGAGAGACGGCTCCGGTTTGAAAGCGGCGAATATTTTTGCACGTGGCGTATTTTTGCACGTGGAAACCTATTGGTGCCATTGCTAGCTGTCTACCCTCAACCTTACGTTTCCCACATCGTTTACGGTTATTTTAGTCGACAATACTAACAGTGTATTACACTCATAAGAGTTTTAAAATTTTTCATTTTTATCTCCAAGAATTTAAAATTCAATGTAAAATAAAATTATATTTAAATTTTAATCATTACTTTTCTTTTTAGTAAATTTAGATTAAAAAAACTAAGCTAAATGAAAAAAGTTGCCTGCCGCCCACTAACCACTTAATTTTTTATATTATTAACTACAACATAATTAAAAATTTATCAAAACAAATTAAAAATGTAATTTTGTCTTTTAGCACGAATAAGCTTCAGAGTAAATATAAATTAATAAAAGGGCAAATTAAATGTAAAACTCGTATTAAAGAATAAAAATTGTTATCGAGGATTCTAAGAATCTGAGAGCATAAATTCTTAGGAAACCCAATAACCTTTAGAACATCTAGGATATACTCCCAACGAATAGTGTCAAAGGTCTTCTTAATGTCAAGTTTTTAATTATCAATGGGCAGAAATATGGATTATTTAAAGCTTCCAAAGGAATCAATCAAGGGGATCCTTTATCTCCTTATTTGTTTATTGTTGCTTTTGACTATCTTTCTAGAAGTCTTAATAATTTGTTTGATAAGTTCGCCTCTTTAAACTATGTGCATAAGGGAAGGGTGAGTATATCTCATCTCTGTTTTGCAGATGATTTAATTGTTTTTACTAATGCTCATTAAAGATCTATTAAGAAGGTTTGGGATGTTCTTCAGCACTTTCAGTTAGCATCTGAGTTTTGCTGTAACACGTCAAAGTGTTCTTATTATTGTTCCAATCACGTCCATGTGTCTAAGAAGAATTGGATAGCTGATAGGACTGCTTGTAACAAAGCTATGCTTCTTATTTATTATAATGGCTTTGTGTTAGATGAAGGCCAGCAACGTATGAAACATTGTATGCAGTTGGTAGATAAAGTCAAGCGGAAAGTTTTATCTTGGGAAAATAAGTTTCTCTCTAATGGAGGGAGAATTATGATTCTGAAATGTATATTGGGTTACTTGCCTCTTTATTCTTTACAGGTGATGAACATGTTTAAGGGGATTATTAATAAATTAGAATTATTATTTAATAAGTTCCTTTGGGATGGCTTGGGGAAGAATTCTATTCACTAGAAAAGCTGGCCTAAACTTTGTAAACCCTATGGAAAGGGTGGTTTGGGTTTCAGGAGTCTACAAGATTCGATTAAATTCAATTACATGAAATTATGGTATCGTTTTAACATGAAAAATTCTTTATGAGCATCATTGATGAATGCTAAATATTGTTCTGAGGAACATCTTATATCAATCACGCCAAAGAATAAGGATTCTTTCATTTGGAAAGAAATGCTGAAAATTTCTAAGGAAACTGGATCTTTTTTCTGCTGGGATCTGGGGAATGGTCAGTGTTTTTTTTGGTTTGATGACTGGATAGGTAAAGGGAATCTTGCTGATTAGTGTGGAGGTCCCTTTGATATCAACCTTAAGATTAATAATTTGGTCTCAAGATAATTGGATGAAGGATAGATTGATGCAATTTGTTCATATTAATGACGCCAACTTCATTGCTTCTATTCCTATATCTAGTAATCAGGCTGATAGATTGATTCTCAAGAAGAAGTTGTCTGATTCTTTTTCTAAGACCTTTGCTTCTACTATTATATTTTCTGATGGTTTGAATTTGGAATGGGTGTGGAATCTGTGGATAAAACCATCTATTTCTTTCTTTATTTGGCTTGTCTTTCATAACATGTTACCTACTGATTATATTGTTAAGATGAAGGGCTTAGAGCTTTCATCTCGTTGCGTTCTTTGTATGGAAAAAGGGGAATCCTTTAACCATTTATTTGGTGATTGTAGCTTTATTAATATTGTTTGGGACATGCTTAATGATAGACTACTTAATTTTAGAATGGAGCATTCTTTCCATTCTATTAATGAGTTGTTTAGTAGATGGAGAAGCTAAGGTAAGGTATTTTTAATACTGTTCCTAGTGTGGTCCTTTGGTTTGCTTGGTTGGCTCGTAATAGTGCCATCTTTGAGGAGGAAGTACCCAATGTCTACAGTACATTGGGTCTTATTTTTAGCTACTTATGCAAAAGTTTAAGACATGTTCTGTTTAAATGTAGTGTGGATATGTTTTATGGATATCTTCGACGGATAGTTGGTAATAAGGGTTCTATCAGACAGACTTTCAGAGGGATTTGGTGTAAACCTATTGCTCCTTTCTTTAAAATAAATACTAATGGTTGCTGGAAACCAAATGTGGCTAGTGTTGGGGGTGTGTGTCGTGATTTTGCTCGTTCTATTGTTTTTTTGGTTTGCTACCTTGACTGTTCCTACTTCTCCTTTGATAGTTGAAGTTGATGCGGTTGTGTTTGGACTGATGGTGGCAAAGAAGCTTGGAATGGTTCATATCATTGTTGAAACAGTTTCTATGATATTATGGAATTGTTGCAGGTATAACAAGGAGGCTCATTGGAGTATCTTTCTGCAGATGAGGATAATTTGAGCTTTAACGGTAAATATGAATGTGACTTAGGCGCATGTTCGTAGAGATGGCAATGTTGTGTCTCATTAGACTGCTAAGTATGGTCTTAATTGTTCAAGAGCGTAGGTTTTCTTTCATTTTCGTGATGATTTGTTTGCCCTTACTATTAAAGATTTGTCTGGTTAAGGTTGTGTGGTGTGGTGTGGGTGTGGTGTGAGTTGTAGTTTTTTTTTTTTTTTTGGGAGACAGGAACATTTTTCTTTTTGTTGTGTGAGTTGTATAGGGTTTTAGGTTAGTTCCTTTCCTCGCTTTTGTAATTTTTTTCCTTGTTGTAATAAAATAGAGCCTTTGTGCTCTTTAAAAAAATGTGAAACTCGTATTAATTATAAAAAAGTTATATAAAAAATGGTCAATAACTTATGCAAAATAAATCTACATATTTAAATAACTATAATTTTATCTCATATTTTTTATTCTCTATTTTATTTAGCTCAAAGATGTCGGAAAAGAGATTTTTTTATAAAAAAACATATATTAGAAGTATGCAAAATATTTTTTTTTCTTAATGTAATGGAGAATTTACATATCTACCACCCAATTCTTATGCATTTACATATCTAATGTATAAACTTTACTTTATAGATTTATACTTGATGACGTTTATACATCCATACAAAGCAGCTTGGATGATTAAACTTGTGCTCGGCCCAAAGCCGAAACAATAAATAAAAAATAATATTACATTTAAATATGTTAATTAGACAATAAAAGATTAATTTATAAATGCAAAATATGTAAAATTAGAATAAGTATTTTAATAAAAATATTAAATATCTTTAAAATTTGAATTTTTATCTACTTTAAATCTAATATTTGTCATATATATATTAATAATGAAATAGTATAAGAGTATCGTCATACTAATTTTTTCCAGGACAGTCATTTATTGTGCATAATAGTGTAATAAATGAATGCGTTATGGTGGCACATAGTTTCGTGGTAAATAATGCATGAATGCCATATGGTCGAGTAGTGGTGTCATAATTTCAAGCGCCGCCATACAACATGTGGTTACCGACAGTCTTATCGGCCGAAATTTTTACAACTTTTCGGCGGTTGTTTTCTTTAAAAATCATTTTTTCTAGGGCTGTCAAAAAAGCTTGTTGATCGAAAACAGCTTGTATTCGGCTCTTTGAAAGTTTGTTAAGTAAACGAGTCGAATACGAACAACTCTTTGTTCGCTCATGTTTGGTTTATTTTAGCTCGAAACAAAAAATATATATGATTATTTATATAATAATATATTACATATATTATTTATATAATAATATCTTATATATATTTATATCTAAGTTTAAAACATAACTGCTCGTTTGGTAATGTGATTACGCGTCTTCTTTTGTATTCATTTGGTCGATGTTCGAATCCAGCATTTTAAATTTATTTTATTCAGTTTAATTTTAACGACCCAATTTCGAGCTGAACACGAACATGAATATTTAAATCCAAACACAAACACACTGCTCACGAGCAGATTTTGAACACGAACAATTTCGAACGAGCCAAACACGAGCCAAGTATGAGCTCGCTCAAGCTCGACTCGTTTACAACCCTTAAAGCCAGGGGGGCGCTACAATTCCATAAGGGTCCTATTAAGATTTAAAAAAAAAATAAAAAAAAAATGTATGGGATTTTTAAATGTAACAACATTTAATTTTAGGTTTTATCAGTTTACTTAAGTAGAGTTAAATCTTTATGTGGTAACTCCCTTCTCTTGTAATATTCGTTCAAAAACATTTGGCTATAATATTATATTTGGCTTTGTCCTTAATATTCATCATAGTATCGAATGTATTATTTATTTATTTTTTCTCAACATGCATGATATCGCCATTACATATAAATAAATTGATCATCTAGTATGATATAATTTGTTCTGTACAATTACGTGTAGCACCGAAATAAGGAAGATGGTGTGAAGACAATTTTGGGGAATGAGTGATCTTTGGAATTGCACTGCCCGTATGCCATAACTAGTCTCCGAGGATCTTGGTGGAGGTCTTGATTTCATAAAGCTATGTTTTAAGAAAGCATCTTTATTCTATTTGAATTGATGATCAGTGATAATAGTTGAATCATAATTTTTTTTCATCATGTTTTAAATTAAATGTCTTCGACATATTCATCCAGGAAGGGCAATAACATTCAATACGAAGGAAAATCCTTTATTGTTCAAAATAGTCTAACTTTTAGTTAAAAATTCATTTTATAGCAATGTCATAAGTCACAACACATGTTCTCCATAATACTTAAAGACCGACTATCAAAAATTGTCAATACATATCAATTTTTTTTCCTTGGGGGATATGTGTTCATAGTATAATCAATATTATAAATTAAAATGTCATAGTCAAGCACATGACACGTAATGATTTATATGGTGTAATAATTATGACAGTCAAAACTTCTGGCTATTCACTTAGCAAACGAGACGAACACAGATACTTTTTTTGTGTGTTGGTGCCCTCATCATTT
>NEWO01000079.1:1398367-1414918 GCA_003013225.1 Phalaenopsis aphrodite
GTCATGACTAAAAAACATTTCAATATATTTATATAGTTTGGCACTTTTTGATTTTATATGAAACACTAATACCAAGGGCATAACAATTTCAAGTAGACCACATAACTTAAAGAAAAGAAAAGGGAACAATGACAGTTAGAAATGAAACTAGAAGGTGTTATTTGGTATAAAATACATAATAATTTCTATGTATTTAATTAATTTTTTAGTTATTTTGAAATTTTGCTTTTAAATGCAACACCATATTAATTTTAGTATTTATTAAATGTTATAGAAATTTTTTTCACTGCTAGTATCTCCTTTTTTTCTTTTTTATTTCTAATATCATCTATCAATAATTCAAGGGTCAAAGCTAACTATTTAGAATTCCAAGAAATAAAAATTGCTTCATGACTTTGACACTCTTATAAAGCTTAGTGATGTATAAATTTAAGTGATAAACGTAAAATGGATGTGATTGGAGCTCTCCATAAGTTAACATGATGACTAATACTTGTGATCAATGAGAAAAATTACAAGGGGAAAAGAATTCTTAAGGTATTTAAAAAAAAATTCTAGCATGTTATTTTTTCATTGAACATGACTATCAATTCGAGCACTAAAATTTGACTAATAAAATCTCACCAATAGATGGTGAACGGGAGGGTAATAAAAGCTTATTGGAAAGAGAAAACATTTGTTAGGAAAATTTTGGAGAGAGAGAAAAAGCAGGGATAAAAAAGTTCTCGTTAATCAAGAAACACAATAGGAAGAATAAAGGATGAGAAAGGAGAACAGACAAAAGCAAACGTGCTAATAAGACATTATAATTTGTTTGGTTTTATATCGTAGGTTAATTGGTTGAAGAAGAGAGTTAAATTTTCAAGGGAGATGGTTTAGAAAGTCAACTTTATCATCTTCACATACTCAAAATGATGATTACAATGTAAAGAGAAAGAGAAACAAATATATAAAACTTACAAAGTTATATCTCGACAAGGTCATACTATCCCTCACCTAGAACATTTGCATTGGTCTAAGTGAGATCTCTTTGTAGGGAAGGAGAAGTGAGGTGAGGTGATCTTA
Organism: Phalaenopsis aphrodite; assembly: GCA_003013225.1. NCBI lineage: Eukaryota > Viridiplantae > Streptophyta > Magnoliopsida > Asparagales > Orchidaceae > Phalaenopsis > Phalaenopsis aphrodite. The sequence continues at coordinate 1,399,433 of NEWO01000079.1, forward strand.
TAATGTTTATAACAAATCACATGTCAAAAGGGGTTGTGGACCATGAAGTACAATATACACGTATCAAAATAAGGGATCGATAAATTATGATTTATTAGCATATTTTGTGTTGGCTAACAACAAATATGATGAGCAAGTTGTGTATGTTATTGTTGGAGGTGTTTAATTATAATATTCTAATACAAGAAAGATGAATCCAAAAAAGGTTTAAAAAATGCTCCATATATAAAAAGCACTCTTAGGATGGATGCTCGGTTAAAAAGTTATATGAAAAAAGGAAAAATAAGCATGGGTGTAACCATGTATGGGACAAGCAAGGACAAAGTAGGTGATATCGTTTATAAAATTTCCATGAGCATTATGGTTAGCAAGAGAGTTTAACTTCCTCTAATATCATGTATGGCATGATGTGGCAGTCTAAAGGATGCAAGAAATGATCATCTGGTTTGGGCAATGAGTGATGATTAGGGTGGAGATCTAATTAAATATGAAGTGGATGCAAATATATATATTGGTATTCTAAGCTTTTAGAAAGTAAGGGAGAAAAAAAATAACATTAAATTTATATAAAAGGTGGAGAAAAGGACCTTCGACTGTATGAGACCATAAATCACAAGATACATTTTAGTGTAATAAGTGGTTTAAGAAGAACTCAACAATTAAGTACACTCATTATGGAAAACTCTTAAGATAGCTGACATCCAAAGAAGTTACATGAATAAAGATAAAATTGTGAGGTTCAACATTGTATAGGTTGAGGTGAGCCAAAATAAGCAATAGTTGCATTGTGTGGTCAAAATCATTAGATTACAAGACCATTATAGATAAAGCCACATGTTAAGCACACATTATATAAATGAAGCTGCAATAATTTGCTGAGGTGATTAGCGAGAGGGGCTACTTAACTTGCATAGTGAAGGAGGCTAAGACAGGTCAACATGGACTACTAATAAGGGTCAAGTGATGAACAAACTATGTTGAGAAAATTGGAAAAGATGACAACAGATATATTCCATTCAATAAGTTAGCTAGCGTGAGACAAGTCATGGATGATTTAACAAGTATGTGTTAGGTAAATGGCTAAGTGGATGGTGGGAGGTGGATTGATTGGTGAGTTCTCGAAAGGTGGAATTAGTTTACTTGGTGAATGTTGGGCTATGACTTATGCCACTCGGCACTTTTTTGAGATTTGATAAACTAGCATCATCAAAAGTGTGGCAACCATAAGATGATGAATGACAACTACCAAACAATAATAAAAAGTCAATTGATGAGTGGTGGGCATAAAGTGGTGGAGGCCATCAGCTATTGAATGATAACATATGATTGACAAGCACTATTTCTTAATATTAAATGCTCAGCTTAGTCATCATCAAGACATGAGATGGTTCAATGTAAGTGTCAAAAATAAAGTATTCTAGTAATCTCACACATTAAGGAACTAATGTTCAACTCAGTACAACTTATTAAAAAAACTTACGATCTGAAAAGATTATAAGATTCTCATACTCTCATTGATGTATACGTTCATATTTTTTTAACTACATAATTTGGAAATTTATAAGAAATAATGTGTCATTTACTGTTAAAACATCCATCAACACATCCCAAAAGAAAGGAACTAATTCTCTATGCAAAGTCACAAAAATGAATAGTTTTTAATTAAAATAGCAGAAAAATTGTAAAATTATCAAGACAGTCAAAGTATTTATCAATAAAGATTTTGCTATTGAGTATTGAGTTTTTTTTTTTTAGTTCTTTTATGTATTTCATATGTGAAGCTTTTCATTTGATCTATTTTTTCTCTTATGCTTTAATCTGCTCAGTACACATTAAAATTAACCAGTCATTTAAGCATATTGATTAGCCTTAACTGTTTTCTTAACGCCCTGATGTTCCAATGACTAGGCGGGCCTGACTTGGGCCGTTTCAATAGGCCGAGGATACTTGCCTTGACTGTTTAAATTACTTATATTGTTCTGGTTTTTGATTGTATATATCGTCCTTAGCGAAGCATATTTAAAAGCATATCTATCAAATCAAGTTGATATTATCATTTGCAATCTAAAATAATGAAAATTACTATTATGTTGAAACAACTTCAAAAGGCACAATTTTATCAAACGAAAATGAGGACCGTAATCTAGCCGAGCTAAGTAGAGTATATCATAATTCGGACTTAGTTTGATATAATTATAAGTTCTTTATGTTCGGTTTGAGCTTGTGTCGATCTTTTATATATTGTTCAAGCTTGACTTGTTTAAAATTTTTAATGTTTGAATTTGATTTGCTTATGACAAGAAAATGAATATTTGAACGAGCTAAAAATACATATGAGTATTTAGATTTTCATATAAACAAATCAATAAGTAATTTTACAAAATGGATCGCATATACTAATTGTTGACAATGAAGGATAGCTCATGAATCATGATTATATAGGAAGTAATCTCATATTCTAGTGTGATTATACTCATACTTCCAAGATTGCCTAACTCCCACATTCAGATGCAGATGTTGGTTTTCTCACATTTTTCCAACTTTTTTGGACAATTTTTTAGATCTCTTATATATTGTGTTGTTGCGCCATCATTACTTTTAATCACATATAACTTATCATGATTGCACTGTGCATTCTCAACACCACTTTTAAATTGGTTATGAGCAGAGTGGAAAAGAGAGATATACAAGAGACGAGTTTCAAAAATCCTTGTACATCACAATCTTGTTATTGTTTTCGATGCTTGCATGCCCTAATGACTCAGTGTTTTTCCTATATTTTCAATGAAACCATGAGACACGAAACTATAAGAGGTCAGAGAGAAGGTATGGTATGAGGGGTTTTAAAGTTATTAATTTTAAGTGGCATTTCAAACATTTCACAACAATCTTATATACTTTCACATATAACACCTAAACTTTAATATAATAAATATATAATTAAAAATTAAACAAAAATCATTGTTGATATAATAATATAATACTATTAAATTTATAACTAAATAAATTATGGTTAATTAAATTTTATTTAAATAACAAATCATATATGAAACAAGTTTATATCCAGCTGAATATCGATTATTTAATGAGTTGGCTGTTGAACAACAAACGAATTTGTTCATGAACATAGATGAACAACTTTGATTATGTTTACATTTAGTTCATTTATTCTACGAGTTTTTAAAAATTGTTCATGCTTTTTCATTTACTAGTTTGAACGAACATAATCGATTCTTAATCGAGCCGAGTTCGAGTAGTTCATCGAGAGCATTGGTTCTTGGGCTCCATCGTCCTTCAGCAAAGCACTTTTAAGAGTCACATCTACAAAAACTGGCATTACCATCTGTGATCTAAAACGTTGAGAAATTATCGTTCTGGAGAATCAACTTCAGAAGACACTGCTTTACCAAACAAAAATAAAACACGTAGACGATCACTGTAAGGAAATAGAGCTTCATTGTCGTCTCAAATGAGGTCTAAAACGTTTAAAACAATCAAAGTGAATGCATTTTTGTCTAATCCATCTTTTATATCCATCAACATAAAAATACATCAAATAAAGCCCCGTTTATGACTTATTCTTAACAGCTTCCAAATTTTTGAGTTCCATAGCAACAAAGTTAACAATCCTTTCTTCATTTAAAATAAATAACTATTATCATATTTGCATTTTCAATTATAATTATTAATTTGTTAAAAAAAATAGTAGAAATGTCTGACTTAATTTTGATCTAGTTGAATTTTTTGTCCAATGATCTTTTTCTTTACAAAAAAGGGATGAATGCACTGTATAACTGACCAATTATTTTCTTATATTACACTTTTCTCATAAAAAAAAAATTATAATTACATTATTTATCAAATATTATTTAGATAATATATTTATTTTCTAATCTGAATATGGCCTAAAACTACTGACGTCGGCTGTTTTCAGTATAATTACTCTCTCATGGCTCTTTGAACATGTGGAATGATTAGGGCTGCAAACTAGTTGAGATTAGCGCACATGCTTGGCATGTGTTCAGCTCCTTTCAAATTAGTTATGTTTTAAATTAGTTTGTTTAAATTTATTAGAAAAATAAATATACATCGTCGGATTCCAATCTGCACCATTTCAATACAATAAAAATCACAAAATCACATGACCATACAAGTTATGATAATTTAAAATTAAATATAAATATATATAATATATTATTGTATATAAAATATATATAATTTTATTTTCAAGATAATTCTAGTTGAAACATGATCTAACAGTTGTTCGTGTTTCACTAGCTTACTTAAAGAACGATTTGTGCATGAACTATTTAACGAGCCGAACACAAGCTGCTTGCAAACAATGAGCTTTTCTTACAACTCTAGAAATGACAATTATTTCATTGGAAGTTGGTTAGTCATACTTAAGACGTCTCTTTTGTCATCTTTTGTAATTCTTATTTGATTATAAGACCTCGTGATTAACCTCTAATCACAATGTGTAGTTTAGAATAGCAGCTATATTGATCCCAAGAGATAGAAACCCACACTATCACTTCCATATTTGCAAGAGAATGGATTCCCGTTTTTTTTATATAGATTTTGATTTATAGAAAAATATGCTAACCAAATCATCATTTTTGAACATGCAGCTATTTTGAGAGCTATCTTGACAGCCAGTCTTGTCTGCCACTTTCCAGTGCATCAAGAGTCTCAAAATAATGAGATAATTATCGAAACTAATTAGGGTCAGGATAATGATCCAGCCAAGACAAACGATTCTTTGCAATTTAATCATAATTTAACCAGTCATGTATTATGAATTTTGTGGCCAACCGACACTCGACTTTTAACTACATCTCTAGACAAGTTGGTGCTACAGCCATCACCTAGCTATGACATTAGTGGCGAGCTACTGCTTTCATAGCAACCTATTCTAACGCTTGCAATTTGCTATCACGAAGAGCTATGGTTATTATAGCCAAATTATGACTATTATCAATAAATTATTGTTATACATCTACGATGATCAACTATGTAACTTCATATCTCCTCATTCCACTTAAGAGTATACTTACATATTGAGAATTAAATAGATGATTATTTCAACTAAGCTAGACCCCATGATTTTCTACCATTTTCAAATTTTTTTCACATAAAAAGTTGAAATGTCTCCTTCTACTTCAACTTTATGTGTATGTGATGGATCTTGTTTGAACTCAAATACCCTAAATTACTACTCTATCGACATAATTTTTCTGCCATGCTTGAACATCTATTGAAGACATCCACCGCACTTATGTCACCTCATAAAGGGAGTTAGACTGATGTGTCAAATAATAAGATTGAAAGAAGCAAAGGTAATTAAATTTCAGAAAATTTATAATATCCAACATAAAGAGCACTTTTATTTTCATGCACCAAACACAAGGAACCTTTATTTCTCCACCGGACAGTCATTGTTGGAAATGAAGGGCCCATGGCATGTCTCCGAGCATGGGATAACATACACAAGTACGCAACTATAGCAATCTCTCGCAGTTTTCGGTTCAGTGAAAATGGCTTTCCAGGTCCCCTCTCTCAGCCTTTTTGGTTCCTCCCAACCACGCAGATGAATAAAAATGGAGTTGAAGCCCAGCCTGAAGAAGAAAATATAGGGGTATTTACATATGTACCACATAATTTCTATATATATTTACATGTTTTAACAGGTAAATTTTATTTTTTATGCATCATTCAAATCTTCATGCCATCTTTTTCATAGATAAGTAGGATGGCAAATAAGTAAAAATTAAAGTTTAGGTGTTAGATGTGTAAATGCATAAAAATTGGATGGTATGTATGTAAGTCTTCCATAATGATAATGGCACAACATTTTGTTTTTTTTCATTTGATCGAGGAACTTTAGAGTTAAAAGTTAAGATATTCACTAACTAAATTAGTTTATAATCCCATGCATTTGAAATAATATTATTTTGAGATTTACGATAAACTCTATTAAAATTATGATATTTTAAAAAAATTAAGGCGGTATTTGGCTAATTTTTCAAATTTATATTAAATAAAATTTAATAAATTCAAATTTATCATGATCATTATTAATGAGAAAAACTCCATAGTCATGGTAAAATAAATCCTATAAATCTGCCTGTGAATTCAATTTAATAAATTCTGAACAAGATCGGAGTAGAGAATATTTGGTTTAACAGAGTACAGAATTTAAAGTTTATATTTTTTATGTTTAATTGAATTTAGGATAAATTATAACTAAATCTCTTAAATTCATGCTACCTGTTGCTAATATGGAAACTGGTTTACTGTTTAAATTGTCAGTTTCTTATGTTTGATAACAAATTGGATTTGAACTCGAAATTAATTGCTCTTAATTCCTTCCCTAGATTTTCTACAGCTTTCCTTGCATGTATCCCGTCATCTATGATTTGTTGTAGAAGAGAAAAGAAAATAATTAATGAATTCATCAATTATTTGATTAATTTCTTAATGGGTCTAATAGCATCGTGGAAATAATAAATAAGCATGCTGCAGCTCCCCTTAAAATCTCCCTTGAGCGTTGGTTTTACAGGGAAAGGAATCGCTTGTATTATTTTCCCCTTGGCTTCCTTCTTTGGTGTGGCTCTCGGTAGAGAGAGAGAGAATTCTTTCTTGTAAGTCAACGTGGTCGATGGTGTAATCCTCAATCTAATAAAATCATCTGCAGCTTCGTGGACATAAACAATTTGTCGAATCACATAAATCTGTTTTGTGAATTTCTCATTCCTATTTTTTTGCTTTATTGTCGTCATCTTTCACAACAATTGGTATTCGAGCTTTGGTTTAGATATGAGGGGAAGCGATGACTGGAGATGATATGATGGCATCGAAGATCAAGAAGTTTAATGACATGAATTTTGATTACTAGAGGATGCAGATAGATGACTACCATTAGGGAAAGTGGTCGGAAAAGATGGATTCCCTGCCAGGGAATCAAACTTGACAGCTGACAGAACTTCCACCAGGTAAAAAAATATTGCACAACAAATGTGTGTACCAAATGAAGACTGCGTTTGATGACAGTAAGAGGTACAAGGCTATACTTGTTGAAAAGAGTTTTCAGCAGAGGCAGAATATTGCTCATGCAGTGAGAGTTGTAAGCAGATACATGAGTAACCCAGGAAAAAGTTTGAAGGTACAAGACTATGTTAACGATAATATGTCGACTAAAAATATCACTCTTAAAAAGCTGAAGTTGTGCTCGACTTCAGCCGGTCTTCTTGTATGGAGACCGGGGCTTTGAATTACAGAGGTGGTGGATGAATTCAGTGTACCAGTCTCCAAGTGGGAGATTTGTTACAAATATGGAAACCGGTCCGCTATTCAAATTGTAAGTTTCTCATGTTTGACAACAAATTGGATTTGAACTCGAAATTAATTACAAAATTACTTGCTCCTAATTCCTTCCCAAGATTTTCTATAGGTTTCCTTGCATGTATCCTGTCATCTATGATTTGTTGTGGAAGAGAAAATGAAATAATTAATGGACTTCATTAATTATTTGATTAATTTTTTAATGAGTCTAATAACATTATGGAATTAATAAATAAGCATGCTACAACTCCTCCTAAAATCTCTCTCGAGCGATGGTTTTACAAGGAAAGGAATTGCATGTTTTATTTTCCTCTTGGCTTCCTTCTTCGGTGTGGCTCTCGGGTAGAGAGAGAGAGAGAGTTATTTCTTGTAAGTCGACATGGTCGATGGTGTAATCCTCATGCTAATAAAATCCTCTGCAACTTTGTGGGCGTAACAATTTGTCGAACCACGTAAATTTGTGTGTTTCTGTTGTGGTTTTCTATGTTGTAAATTTCTTATTCCGATTTTTCGCTTTATTGTCGTCATTTTTCACAAAAATACCAAACAAACGAAGAGTTTAAAAATAGTTACATAAGATCTCAAATAATTGTCGTTAATTGGTACCTAGTCATAATTTATCTTAAATTATGACTAAATCTATTAAATTCATGCTGCCAAACAACCTAAGAGTTTAAAAATAGTTACATTAGATCCGTAAAAGTAGTCGTTAATTGCCATTTTAAATCTATAATTTTTCTTAAATGAAAAAAAGTAATTTTAGAAAAGAAAGGAATCAATAAAGAGAGAGGAAGTATGTGTGTGAGTAGGATAATTTTACATTCGGGGTTTCGGGGTCCATACATCTGGTCAGAGTAAGATATCGTTGTACTTCTAATTTTTTATAAGTACAATCATGTTATATAAGTAAAAAATATTTAAATAAATAGTTTGATATGAGAGTTATGAAATACAATATGATTGTAATGAAGAAAAATGAAGATACAATCATGTTATAGCCTATGAATGGATTGGGTTTCAAGCTTTTTCCCATTTGAGACAAAAACACAACTCAAATTTTAATTGGAGTTCGTAATTAAAGACTTTGGGACTAATATATTTTTCTTGAGAGAGAGAGGTAGGGATAGAGAGAGTGTGTGTGGGGGACCACGGTTTGGATACGTGGTGAGCTAATTAAAAGCAGAGCGACTGGAGCTAACTGACACCAGTACAGTCTTGCTCCAGTCTCTGCCCAGCCAAAGCTAGCAATAGATATATATGAGAATCTCTCCCTCTTTCTCTCTCTACTTTCTCGTTCTATCTCTACTGCTGCTCTCTTCACCTCCACCCTCTGCACCTTTCTCTGCGCCACTTTTGCGTGGAGGAGTAAACTCCAGTTATTTGTCAGATTCCTTTGTTTTCTTTCAAGCAGCAATCTATCGTTTAAAGCTACAGATCTATCGGGCTACGCTTGAAAGCCCGCCTCTATAGGCTATGCTGAAGAAGAGTAGGGTTGCGTGAGAGCTCAGGGGGAGCTCATCCATACGTTTATAAAGACATCCAGTTTAGATTTGTCTATAGATTCTCTGAGTTTTACACAATATCTCTGATAAAAAAGTTCAGATACTGAATGCATGAAACCAACAATAAGATGCTGCCAAATCGGGTTTGGATTGGTGAAACTCTACAGATTTGTTTTAGATCATTTTATTTTTTAGTTTTTTTTGTGTTTTTTAAAAATAAATTATTGGTTTTTAAAATAAAATATTTAAACATAAAAAAAATCACCAAATTATAAAGATATTTTTTAAAAAAAATTCAATTTAAATAAAATTTTGAGCATATTTTTAATCTCTTTTTAATCCAATGCTAACAATGAATGATAAATGTTAATTATGTTGCTTCATTAGAATTATAATATTTGATTTGCTTTGGGATGTTCATATCAATGTGCTCATGGTAGATTGAAAGTTAAATCAATGTACATAAATTTAGCCCGACCACAACTTCATAATTTGATCAATTAAAGAAACCCAGTACTAGTGTTGGAAGCATTCATCTCTAGCCTCTTTAATTTGAGCATAAGTAATTTGTACCGCTACTGAGAAAAATAGCTCCATTTTAAATTCAAAACTAATTTTAGAAAGATTTCAACATTTCATATGAACTAAGAATAAGAAGATATTTTCACCCATAATTTTCAACCATCAAATCTACTGCTTTTATAATTCAATATTGCATATTAAGTTGCAACATCACAGTGAAAAATTAACTACACCCTCAATCACTATGTCATGTTTTCGCTCATCTTGCTTGAGTATCTTTAAATGTCTTGTCTTTATAAGCTTATTAAAATGTTACTCACATACATGATCAATGTGTACGTGTTTGACACTCTAGCAATGATATCTTCGCAAGGTTTAGGTGATTACAATGATAAACCAATTTTTGCTAAAGTGTTTTTATAGTAATAATTTTTTTTTTCTTTATTTTGATAAAATGACTGATTTTAATAGGTTTAAATTAAAAATGGAAAAATAAGTTAAATTTCACTTCCTAATTAAAAATAATATTCAGAATATTCAAAGTTGAAATGTCATAAATTAAAATACTATATATTTAATTAATAAAAATATGGTTATAGCATCTTTATTAAATTTCAAACTGCTTGATTATTAATTTTATAATACATTCCAATCATTAGTTCCACCCCAATTAAATTGTAGAATTTTGAACCATCATTCTTTTGGATTTAATATCTAGTATAAATTTCAAAACTTCAATGTTATTAGTTAGGAGTTTTGTCATTCACTTGTACATAATTATTAGTGTGATAATTATCAACCAAATTTTGTCGAGCATATATAATCTCAAGGATTAAAATTACGTCAGTAACCTTTTTTTTTTTAATATTAGAGGCTACTCGCTCTTATATTTTTATCATTGAGAAGAGACATGGCCGTACAAAATTATTGCGTAGTACATAAATTATACTTTTGTTAGGGATTGGTATACACTAAACATATCAACACGAATCTCAGAAAGAATTAATGACCAAAATAAAAGAGTTTTCTTTCGAGTTAATCAATCAACCGACGATTCAAGGCCAAACATTAAGCCGCATCTCCAAACCCGAGAGAGGTTTAAGCTCAAGAGATGATTCCCCGCTACTTAATGGCAAAACCCACCGAAAGTGATGAGTAAATCATCCCGCCAGCCAGTTTCATCGAACACTCCGCATAGGCTGCTACAAGATCCGCCTAAGACCTTGCATGATTGGGAGACCCGGCTGATTCTACAAACCAACCAGGCTAACCTTGTGTTTTTACAAACAATCTGACCTAATCTCGCACCTTCCATAGCTAGCCTCTAAGAAGTGGGCAACCTGACTAACCTTATGTTTTTTATGCTATAATCTCATCCAATCTTTCTTATACATTTAGCTCTTCCTAACAACCTCCACAAGCACACTGTTGTACAAAATCATTCACAAAACTAAGTCATACAACAAATATCAATTAAATACTGGGTGAATTATGTGGTTTGGCGCACATTAGTCTACTACCAGGAAGAGGGGTTATTAATTTCACTATCAATATCTCCCCTATAAATAAATATAAATTAGGTGATCCATTTACTATTTATACAAATAAAACCTCTAATACATAACGCACTGCCGTCAATAAGATAAAACATAAAAAGAATTACAATCGTTTTTAGTAAATTAAACACACAGAAAATGCTAGTTTGGTCATCTTTCTACTCACATCGAAACAAATAAACAATATTTTCCTGCAAGCAGCCAGTCTTAAGCCATGGAAAGAGACAGCCGTACCATTGAAAGGCTCTCTCTCTCTCTCTCTCTCTTACTTTCTTCCTCTATCAGGTGCATTCACGAGCAAGGAAATGCAGGAAAAAAAAAAGTTTCGGGAACACTTTAGTTCGAACTACTTTGTTCACAGAGTGAATTGGAAATCCAATAGACCTTCTTAGCCTTTCTGGGCGTTCTGAATTCACTTTAGATTATCATATCAAATAAGAAGTCAGATAGTGTATTCAAAAGCAAAAGTTCTTTTTACTATTATTAGCAATTCTCTCCAACGCGCGGAAACTCTCTCTCCCGACCTCACGAGGCACGATAGACACAATGACAAGGCAGAAAAATAAAGCTAAAGGAGAGTAGCTACAAGATAAAGTGCTCCTGTCGATGGCAGAGCTTCTCCTTTCTTTACGTTCTAATTGGTTAACGGAAGGTTGGGACTTAACCTAATTATGCTGCTTGATTAATCTAACTAATAGATATCAGTACTACTTCCGCTGAGCTCCAAAATTGTTCCACAACTCTGTAATGTGGGTCACTTCGTGCATATTTGGTGATAGAAATTTTTTTAACTAATTTAGAGGTGCTGGAGAAAATTTTTTGTTGGGTAAGTTGGACATGCGTTCAACGGCATAAATCATGTTTGAATGGAGAAGTTTTTTTGGATATGACAAAGGCTAAAAAAAACTTATGGAAGAAGCTTCACTCTTATTTATCACCTTTACTTAGTTTGATACAAACTCAAAAACTCTACCCCAATTTATACTAGTGATACCTCCTAAATTAATAGCTAGGATTGTGTCACCACAATTCCAATCCAATGGTTACAAATAATTTCATACCTACCAAACAATAATTCTACACCTGCCACACATACCAAACCTACCACACAATAATTTCATACCTACAACATATTCTAAAATAAGCTTCTAGAAATTAAGTTTTATTTAAACAACTAAAACCAAATTTATATTTCAACACCCACTCTTAAACTTAATTTTATGACTCCAAACAAACTTCTCATTTTAATAAAGTCTTCACTCTTAAGTGGCTTGGTAAAAATATCTGCAACTTGATCATGAGACTTCCCGTATTGCACTTGTATCTTCTTTCTTTCGATGCATTCTCTGAAGTAGTGATAGCGCATATCAATGTGCTTGCTTTTATCGTGAAAGACTGGATTCTTTGCTGGCGCGATTGCAGACTTGTTATGAATATAAATCTTGATCGCCTCTTCTTATGGTAAACTTAACTCCTTTAATAGATTTTGAAGTCAAATTGCATGACAAACACATGACGTTGTAACCACGTACTCTGTTTCGCAAGTAGAAAGAGTGACAATTGGTTGTTTCTTGGACATCCAAGTGAAAGCAGTGTCTCCTATGAAAAACACGAACCCTGTAGTGCTCTTTCTATCATCTATGTCTCCAGCTCAATCACTGTCGCTATATCCTACAAGCTTGAAATTGTTGGATGATGAGTAAAATAAGCCAAAATCAATTGTACCTTTAATATAACACATATTTTTTTTTAGCAGTCTTCGGGTGGGTAATAGTCGTAGTCTCCATGTAGCGACAGACAAATCCAACAACATAAAGAATATCAGGTCTTGTGCATGTCAAGTGGCGTAAACTTCGAACCAAACTCTTGAAAACATTGGATCAATTATTTTTCCCTCATCAAACTATGATAACTTGACTCCACATTCTACAGGAGTTGTTATAGGTTGGTTATTCTCCATCTTGAATTTCTTCAATATCTCCCTTGCATAACCTTCTTGAGAGATGAAGATCCCATCTTCCGTTTGCTTGACTTCAGTGTCAAGGTAGAATGTTATAAGCTCAATATCTGTCATTTTGACCTCCTTTGTCATCGCTTGTTTGAACTTTTCAAATATGTTTGGATTGTTTCCGGTGAAGATCAAGTCATCGACATTTAAACAAACAATCAAGACACTTTCATTCTCATTCTTGATGTAAAGAGCATGCTCATAAGGACACTTCATGAAGCCTTTCTGTTAGAGATACTTGTCTGTTCGGCTATTCCATGCTCTCGGTGCTTGTTTTAGCCCGTATAGAGCATTTTTTAGCTTTAGAACATTGTCTTCTTGCCCTTTGACTTCATGTCCTGGTGGCTGCTTAATGTAGACTTTTTCTTCAAGTATTACATTCAAGCAGACAGATTTTACATCTATTTGATGCATTTTCCACTTATTTTAAACTGTCAAAGAGATGATTAATCTAATAGTTTCTAATCGAGCAATAGGGGCAAATATCTCTCTGCTCTTTGACTATAGCCTTTTGACACCAATCTTGTCTTATATCTTTCAACTTCTCCTTTGAAATTCTTCTTCGCTTTGTACACCCACTTCACATCAATTGCCTTTTGCTCTTTAGATTTTAGAATTATAGAAATGGAGTTGTAAGCTTTCTGATAAGTAAATTTACGGACAGCTTGTCTGATTTTATATTTTTTTATTGAACATATAATATTCTACAAGAGGGAAATTAGCCTAAGATTTATCCACTCTTAATGTTTATTTTTGTCTTTTTCTCACTTAAAATTGCCCAATAAAATATTTCTGGATTAATTTTTTATGCATTTATATTTTTTAATTAAAATTTAATGGAATTATGTTGCTCATTATTAAAATTTAAGTGTTATATAATATTTAAAAATTTAGATTTTTCCTGCCCTCTAAAAAGGAGAAAATATAAATGCAGTGTCACACACAACACTATTGGAAACTACATGAGAGTAAGTTCATGCACATGATGTTATCTCCTGTGATTATTTGTCCGACCTTATGATCACCGGCACGTAATATTTTTTTCTTAAAAAATGAGTTGCTTCAATCCCTTAACCCAATTTCAGAGCAATTTTATTTGTGTCATCATCGTTTTTGGAACTTTATTAAATAATATATTTTATAAATAGAAAAAAAAAATTCTTAGATCTTCAGAACTCAACATCTAAAATCACTCTACTTTAGTTTTAACCATTGGGTTAAAAAATCCAGCACATAAATAATGAATTCTAAAGGCCAAAAAGCTTGTCAAGAATTACATAGTATTCTATAAGAAATTCTTGTCATCATCCATCATTATAGGAAGATAAATAATAAATATGGAATCCATCATTATTGACAGAAATAAACTTTTTTCATCAAAAAGAACAAATGGCTGGTGAAAATGGATTCTTCACAGAGGCTCTTTAAGAATTTGTTTAGATGATTTTTATTCCATTAGTAGAGAGCTATAATATTCGAAACAACATAAAATGGGCACTAACAAGAGAAAAAATCCTCATAGAGTTTTTAATAAAAGAAAATCTTACAGATTTTAATCCATATATAAGAGAATTGCATAAAGAAGGTCTTGGCATTTTGCATTCAGATGCTTGTTTTCTATTATGTCACACAATAAAATAAAAAGCTTGATACAACTTTATCAATCATAATTATTAGACTAGATGAATTAATAAAATATTTTCTATAGTAAAAATAAATGATAAATATTTTCTAAATTTTAACCCACTTAATTAATTAACCAAATTCCAAATAATTTTTTAAGCTCGTGCATGCCATTACTATTAAGTCCCTATTAAATAAAATACTTATAATAATTAACAGAAACCTCAACATAAGAAACATTCTTAATAATAATTTCAATGGGAAATCATAAAGTCTATTCTTTTCCATCTCTCAAAGCAGCATATCTCCACTATCACCTTTCCCTTCCTCCTCCCCTTCATCGCCATCATCATCATCATCATCCTCCTCCTCCTCGTCCCCTTCCTCTCTAACACCAAGCATCGACTCAACAATATGCGGCGCATGACCGCCGCCAAACGACCGCACATGATCCTTTAACGACCGCTTGTGTTTGAAATCAGACCCGCAGATGCAGAACCATAGCTTCCCGCAATTCTTCTCGTGCGTGCGCCAATCCCCGCGTACGGCGAACGTTTTCCCGCAGCGCCGGCAAGCAAACGGACGGGCGCCGTGTTTGCGCTTGTAATGAGTTTGTAGGGTTCTGAAGTCCTTGAGTGGACGAGAGCGCGGGTGATCGATATTGTTCTTGCAACCTTCGGCACAGCAGTAGCATGGAAGCCGCATCATGGAAGCTGGAGTTACCTTTGCTGTCGCTCCGCGCAGAGAATCGGAGCCTTTTCTGTATTGTGATCCATGTCCCCACATGTGCATCTGTGCAAGATTTGTGAAGGATACGGTGTAAGATTGTTATAGGTGGATATGCTTTTGTGTTCAGAGAAGAAGAAGAAGAAATGTTATGAGATATGTATATAATCTGAGAACTGGTGGAATATGATAAATGAATTTTCTC